>KZ061594.1:40597-63859 GCA_002091835.1 Anopheles maculatus | reverse complement strand
CGACGACGACGACAAACGGTACGACGTGTAACAGTGAGAGCTATATGCACGTGTAATGGACGAGGAGAACCGTGACTGCGCTTACAACTAATCCGCACCGTGTGTTAATGAGGCGATAAGTATCGGTATCTAAATGCAAATGTTTGCCGATTTTCTACTTGCGCGATATGAAATATGTGTTATGGAGGTTTAAGAAATGCGTATTTAACTGGTTTGAAGTTTACCAAAACAAAAAAAAAGACAGAAAACAAATAAATAATAGTATAAACGAAAGTGAAAGGAAAATAAAATAGTAACAAGATACATGAAGATGAGAAAATAACACAACAAAAAAGACAGATGAAAGTATACAGAAAGAATCCAAGTACAACAAACGAGCAAAGGTGACAAACGAACAGAACCACCAGAAACAACCAAGCAAAAGAGAGAATAAAGAATAGAAAACTGAAACGTCATTTACTGAAACAGTTAAGTGTTTTATTTGATAGTTTTTTAAGACCTTTTTTTGTGTTTTTTTTTTGCATTTTTCGTGCTTCCTACACTTTTTATTTATCTCACACACTTCTCCCTCTCTCTCTCTCTCTCTCTCTCTCTCTCTTTCTCTCTCTCTCTCTCTCTTGTTATCTATCGATCTATTCGGGTTTTTTTCTTCGCTTCCTTTCTTCACGCATATCGCAGTATTCAACATATTATCTAGTAATTTTACCTCGTTTGTATATATCTCTTACAGCCTACAAAGTGTATAAAGTAATTATTCTGTAGTTGTTTTTGTTTTCATCTTCTGCATTCTTCTATTTCTTGCTTTCCTTCCATGTATGTGTAGTTGTGTTGTTGTGTTTGTTATTTTTTTCTTCTCGATTTTCTTTTTCGTATTTTTTATCTTCTCATTTGCTTACTCTGCTACTTCCATGTTTTCTGTTCCATTTATCTTTAGCGTATAGTTTCGATCACTTTTCCATTGTTTTTTTTTATCGTTTGATAATTAAACATAATATTTCACTGCTATACCTTTCCGCTTTCGTTACACTTCCATAGCGAAAAGCATTTAGGCAGGGATATTAGAACAAATTTGAAACCGATGCAATTAAAACATATTTTCCAACAGAGGCATATTGAGTCTCTCTTATATCGTTCTCTTGATGCCTCTCTCTCTCTCTCTCTCTCCTTCCCTCTTTCTTTATCTCATGCCTCTAGACGGCAGCGGTGGTGTGTGGTGGGAAGAATCGAAAATAATCCTTTTTTTCTCCCACTTTTAGGTGCCAAATAAAATTTTTCTATTGCACAAACAGGACGAGATAACGAAAGGGAGAACGCTCATAACGGGTGCAATCGTTATTAAGTGCTGAAATTAATTGCCTTCTTCTGCAATAAACGATATTATCCGATACAAACTATTCGCTGGTGGTAGAGCTGTGTCTTCACAATAATAATGCTCTGCTGAGCCGTTTTGTATTTATCCCCCCGCTAAAGTACTTGTATTTATCGTACATAGTAACATAGTTATTATTTCATATAAAATCTGGTTCTAATACAAAAAAAAAACGTAGGAATTGCATTGAGTTTGCTGCTCATATTCAATCTCTCTTTCTCTCCGACTCGTTATCCTGCTCAACACCGTCATGTTTTCACTCGCATACAGCCACCATTCAGCATCACACACCGATTCACGCGTTTCGCACACATCACATTAGTCAAATCACTTATCAAAAACAAAAAGATAGAAAATAGGTTTACCGCACTGTTTTAGGGCCATCACAAGTGGAAAAAATTAAATAATAAAAGGACATAAGAAAGGTATAACAAGGTTTAAAAATGTGTTCAACTAAGAAACAACAAAACATAAAAGAAAAAGTTTAGAAAAGAAAACTATAAAGCATCGAAAAAGAAAATATACAGGAGATCATTTTGGAGTCTAGTGATTGTGAAAATTAAAAACATTTCACATGTTCATTTCAAGCTGTTCATCGAGTGCCCTGGGCACTAGGCACAGTGCAAAACAAAAAACAAACTCCGACAAAGCTACGCGACATATTTGCTTAACAGCAAGCATCGTATCGCACCGGTCCGTACGTCAGGGTTCGATCGGTTCGATTGATCAACCCCCAGGACACAGAAGGACGACGCGACGCGACGCGTGTCTTATTGTTTATAGGCGGTTTTATGCTTCGTTTATGTCTCTGCTTTCATTGTTCTACCCGATTAGCAAGTGTGTTTGTATTCTGTGTCTGCTTCTCGCGGCTACACACACAAACGCATACATCCTTCCTTATTTTGAATTGGATCTATTGGCAGTAGTTGTTGTTTGTTTGTTTCCGCTTCTTCTTCTGTTCTCTGTTTCTGTTTCTTCTTTCGCAATCACGCCTCATTGTGTTGTTTTGCGTAGATTAGATATTTCGTTTTATGCTACTGTTTTTTTTTTGTTATGGTTATCGTAGAACCTAATGCTGACGATGTGACCGAGCTCCACAATGGGCAGTATCACTTCTTTTCCAACAGCTTGCAACAGCTCGTACTCCTGTGGACAGATTCTGTAGCTTTTGTTTTGTTAGCATTATGTTTCGTATGGTTTTGTATTTTCTACTGCTTTTCCGAACACGTTTGATGAACTTCCATGTTCGGTTTTGTTTTCTATTAGTAGTCATTATATTGTTTCCATGTTAGGTTGACTCGCGTTTGACGTTTTAACACATAGGAAGGAAAAAAATCGAAATATCCCTAATAACTAGTAGTTAGATCACATTCACAGTTTTCAAAGGATTTTTAGAAGGGGATGTTTGGGGATTTGGAAACAGTGTCGAAAATTGCACAGGAACCGAAATTCAGCGCTGAGAAATTGGTTAGTTAGATCGGACATATCACGTACACACCTCATCTCAGCTCACTTATCATTTATCACTCATCATTCAAATACATTCCACATATTTCACACGTTTTCGCTAACATCAAATTTTGTTCATCTTGTTTTAACATCATTTCGATTCCTGCTTGTTTGCCAGTGCTCATTCCTTTATGCTTTTTGAAGGGCGAAAAAAGGAAAGAATTGTATTGTTTTGCAGTTTCGTTTTCTTCTACTCCTCGAAACAGTATGGTTTTTTTGATTTTTCTCATCTCTCTTCTGTCCATTTTTGTTTCCAAAACTAAAAGTCACAGTGTTTGAGTCCTTAGATATCTATCACGATCATTCCACACCCTTGCATTCCTATCGCAGTTATTGCACACACACACAGACACGCGTACACATACACAGCACACTGCCCAACCCGCTTACCGGTGTTGTTGATGTGTTGCATAAAGGATTTACCATACCTGTCTTTAAAAAAAACTAAAGCCTTATCCTTTAAATCGCTTGTTGATTAGATTTTTGTTTGTTTGTTGTTTGTATAATTCGACTAAAATACGAATGATGCTTTAATCCCAATTCCCCCTTACTGCTCGTGTCTGTATCGTCATCTCGAGTGGGGTTTTCTATTGATTTTAAGGATCATATAGCATATCTTCTGTGTTTTTTTCTGTTTTTGTTCATTGTTTAAATGTTTAATGATTTCTTTTTCCTTCTCTCGTGCTCCTCCTCTTCGCAACTCGCTCTCTATCGTGTTAGCTAAATCTAATATCACTCTCGCTTCCGTACGCTTGCTTCACATATCTCAGACATACCATGCAGTCGCACAATTCTAAAACGATTTCTCTTTGAAAGCTCATCCACGTCCACGCTGCCCGGTGTTTATCTTTAGTTTTGTTCTTCTGTTACTCATTTTCCAATCTTACGCTACTAGTAAAAAAGGAAATCCGCAACCCCCGCTTATAGGGAGCCAATCATCACCATCATCATCTGAATACGATCCTTCGGGCGCAGCACATGCACGCAAATGGGGACCATTCTCCACCAAATGTCACTTCCGTAAGACATAACGAAAACAAAAACAAAAGGGCAGGAGTTGTATTGGTTATCACGAGGGGGTGTTATTATCCGACCTTCCAAAAAACGCAAGGGCAGTAGTGTTGATAGAAATTCGCTGGAAACCCTCTTTTTTTAAACATCCTTACGAGCTTTTTTCAAATTCTGTTTCACCATTATTGGGGAGGATTATATGAAAAAACAGTCGATGGGATAAAAAGGAAAAGATGTTCCATTTTCGCGCACGTTCGGATTTTGTTTTAAAACTAGCTTAATAAGACTGTTTTTTTTAAAGGAAATTAAACTAAACACTATCGATCTAGCAAACAATCCAACGTACGCAGGCCAAGACCATCCGTGTTCTGTGTTGTTCGCTTCCTTTCGTTCACCACTATCGTCTGGTGCTTCTCGAACTATCGAATCACACAGCCAGCTGTATGAAACTCAAGAACTCAAAAGCTATCGGAATGCAACACAACAACATTAACATGAGCTGGCCGGCGTGGGTTTGTTGGATTGTTCGGGTTAGTTTATCGCCGATGAGCTGCCACCACTGCTGCTGCTGTTGCTGCTGGTTCGGGTGCGCCGCACCGGCGACGCAAATCAATCCCAACCATTCTCCTTGATCATGTGCGCCAGTTCGATGATATACTTGCCCTCCTTGTACTTCTGGCTCGATTCGAACGCGTGCTCCTAAAACATAGCCCGATGTGAGATAAGGTTAGAACGCTTTGTTTCATCACGATTTCCATCGCAACAACTTACATATTTCCATCCGAGAGGTGTTCGGCAGCATTCGCAGTATATGTCGGCTACGGCATGTAGGCCTGTCAGTAGGACGCGTTCCTCGGCTTGCCCACACGCAACGTTAACCCTGCAAATGGAATCAAAACATAGACACTTACTTTTGGCGATTGTTCAATTTATAAAGAGCTTTCGATGTTACTTACACCGAGTTGAACAGATACGCTCGTCCCTGGCTGCCCTGGAACGATTTCGATATAAGCTCATCGTGACTAGCTAGGTGTGCCCGGCAGTGGACACAGGAGTACGTTCGATTCGTCGGCGGAAGGTAGGCTTGGAACGTTTTCACCATTGTGCCACTTCCGGACGACGAAGAGGACGCCGATGATGATTGCCCGTTCGCGTGCCCTCCGTTGGCCGCCTCCTGCAAAGAAATACAGTATTGAAAACATGAAAGTGAGGATAGTTTCTAGAATTCTGTCTGTTACACTACAACCATTACATAAATAAAAGGGAGATTCACATGCGACACACAGCTACAACTATTCATGCTATACCTAAAGCTACCGGGGTAGAGGAACTAAGATATCGAGCACGTTATGAACTGCCTGTACCTGGCTAGGACCGTTTTCTTGATTGGATTCCAGGCCGGAAGCGGTAGGGAACACCGGTACGGACGCAAAACTGGGACCAATCGCAAACGGGGACACTTGTCGCGTACCCGGTCTGTCAATCTTCGGCTTCGGGGGTAGTAGGATTGATGTTTTACTAGAGTTCCACCAACACCACAACAACAATAACCACAACCACCAACTTCCACGATGATCCTCCTTCAATGTCCAACGGAGTGAGAGAGATGCAATTTAGACACACCACATGAATGAATTGTTAGTGATTGGGAGTAGCTAGATATAGGTTACGAGGAGTTCTGCATGGTGTTAGGTGTCAGTCACACGTTAGAAGGTTTTGTGTTGGGATTTCCAAGGGTCTAGAAAACACAGTATCACTACCTGAAATAGTAGATCGAACAGGAACGTTATTCGCATTCGTCTCCTGCCGTGAGAGTCTGCTGGCAGGATAGTAACGGGATGGATGAAGGATGTCGCACCAACCAAGGATTCGACCAGGAGATCTTCGTCCGTATCTTAGGAACGGTAAATGTTTGCTTGAGCGGTACAAGAGTTTCCTCCAAGAAAAAATATACACCCCTCGTCGAACAACTACTGGTCACAGTGCTAGCTGATGTATGTTGAGTTTATAAATCCGTCGCTAGGCAACACACCGTCAATGTACACTATGATCAGCATACAGATCATACAGACATGGTAGCGGCACGATACACAGGCTCCAAAGTCTTTCACTCGTACGGTAGTATTTAGGCTCCGGCTAATAATAGTTACTACGGATTTTCCGAGTACTCTTTCTTCTAGCCCCGAAAACACACAGACGACTCGTTTGACGGTAGTAGGATTGAGCGCAAATGTAAAATGTTTTTCTCCTAGTTTCTGTCGCTTAGTCCACTTCAATCGACGACTGTTGTATGGCTGCTGTTACTGTTCACTGGCTCTCTGCTTGAAGTACGGAAAAACTCGCTAGCTTCTTCACTCTGCTGTCTTTGTCCGTATCAGTGTACCATTTGGAAATCTGGAAGTGAAAAGAGAGTAGAAAAATATGTAACAGTGTGCTTGTGGTTGTATGTAGGCAGAATTACACTATTGACGCACTTAGCAAGCGCTATTACATCACATTTCGAGAACTGTACAATGTTATTGTAACGCTAACAAACATGCTTTCCTCAGACATCAATTGCTTCGACATTGGTAAACATTGTCTTTTTGTTGTTGTTGTTGTTGCTCTTCTCTCTGCAAACAACAATTCAAAGCAATCAATTCCAAACATCACCATCAACACTCAATGATAAGGCATAAATCGGTCCCCATCATTATGGGCACAGTTCTCTTCATTAAGCTTCAATTACTACAACGGATCGGCAGAAGAAAAAAAACTCGAAACACATCTCCACACAAATGGCACATTCATTGACTGTCTTTATAGTGTTCAATCCTCGTCAAGGACAGCTTTAATCCTTTTTTTTTTGTTTGTTGTAGCCTTCTCTTTTGTGGGCTCACTATATTCGCATCTCCCTTTCAACTGTCCCATAAAGGACAATAGGCAAAAACGGAACACCCAATTCCTGCCAGTGTCAGTGAAAGCTGTGGGAAAGTTTTTCGTCTCGCACGCACGGCGCACTCGGACGACAGGGATTTATGTAGGACGCCGCCGATCGCCGTGTGCTGAATTTGTGGTGTGTGTGTGTGTGTGTCAAGGTTTTATTTACTTGCAGCAGACTTTCGTGTGCTTAAATCACGTTACATAATAATGAGATGAGTGTGGTAACTTCAGGCGGCCAGTGTGAATGTCACGAGCTGAGGGAGAGGTGAAAGAATTTACTGGAAACGACTTATCATGTGTGCCGGGTTGAAGAGCATTTTTTGCAGTGGATTTAATGTGAAAGTGATTCGCTTGTTAAAAGGGGCAACTGGTGGCAAATGTAGTTGAGTGTGGAATTTAACACATAAAGCTCTAACTAAATATGCTTAACTGCTTAATAACACTTAAGTGTAGAAAACTGTACAAATAGAGGTAAAAGCTTCCTGGAAGAAAAAAGGCTACAAACAAGTGGGACATCTTATCTTGTACTCTACGTGGCAGTGTCCTTTATAAATGTTAGTACCACAACAAATGCTCATCAGTTTCTCGTACCGGTAACTCAAGTATAAGGTTTCCCCATATACACAAGGTTCAGTATATAGAGTGAAATATTATCTTTTTTACACGCCTCACAGTGGGTCCAGATAAGGGAGTACGCCTCAAATAACTATTAAAGAACCAAGAATTCTATCTTGGGTGTGTAGGTCACAAAACAATAATTGGAATTGGTGGGAAACAAGCAAAGTTGGTAGGTCTCAGGTGATATCTTGAGGACAATTCTTCAATTGAGGTAAATTGCTTCATTCCTGAACATAATATAGTGCAAAATTTAAACCTGACTTTACTTACTTTCTATGACTTAAGAGTTACCCATTTCAAGGCCCGTCTAAGTAAAGATTTTCCTTCTAATCGAGCATGTTGAGTCGTCTACTATTAAGCATACTATGTCATCACGCCTGTCTCTTTGTCTTACTCATCAATCCAATGATGATGATCTCTGAACTAATATCAAAAGAAAACATTCTATTGAAATGAATAATATAGAATGCATTCTACATAAAAAATCGATGACTCCTGACTTAGGAATGTGAACGTTGAATCATCAATTGCAAAAAAAAAGCCAACAACTCAACCATTCCAAGACTTATCGCTACTTGCCTCACCATCCCGAAACGGACTGCACGAGCAAAAGAGCGATGAATTTCTAATTCTTCCCACACCCATCGGGGCGATGGATCGCCACGACAGGAACCGAGAACCACCGGGTTCATCAAACTTGCCATGACGTATACGTGCTACTACATAACTGTTCTGCAAGACTGGGCTGCCGTCCATCGGAAGACCTCTTTAGAAGGGAGGGATGTCTACACTAACTGTTGCTGCTGCCGGTGGGAAGCTTGGACCAAGATCGCACGAATGCTACGCAGTAAATCTGTAACAATGTAGCAGGCACGCCACAAGTACAGCCAACAAAAACAACACAGCAAAAATACGTCATTGATGAACACAGAAAGACAACAGAAAAACATGAATCAATTCTTAATCTACACAAGACGGGTACGGGAGGCATCAGCCGTTGAAGCCGACCGGAAGAGATATCCCACCGCTCGGTGTATGTAGCGAAAATGAGGTTATTTAAGTCGTCGGCGTCATGCTGCGACGCAACATTGACGCAGCACAAGCTAGAAGGGTTATCCTCAGGGCGCAGTGCGATCTACTTCGCCGATCTCTGCCCGTTTACGACACAATATCAAACGGCGATAATCAGCAACAACACACACACACACCGCCCGCACCCTTCACCCTCTGTCCACTTTACACTGTGTGTTACTTTCACCGCATCACAACAAAACAACAACAAACACACAACGACGACGACGCAACGCGACGGGGAACACCACCACCATCATCATCAACATCAGCTGCGCCATCGTGTTCGCATACAGCTGCTGCTGCCTTTCGCGAACTCTCACACACGGCCTGTGCGCGGTGGTCCCACACATCACATTCAACCCCAACCCCACGAACCAACCTCTCCCCTCCTCATTTATCTTCCTGCGAGCCCTCGAAGCGCTCAAAGCAAACCGCGTCGAAATTACGTATTAAGCTCAAATGCCGAGCCTCGCGCAGAAGGCCTGACACAATTTTCCTATACCCACCGGACGACCTACCTTGGTACGAGACCCACAACACCACATCACTCTACACCCTCTAAGCCCACACTCTAAAGCTGTCGGATGCGAGAAGCTAGAAAAGAAGAAAGCAAAAAAACAACTTGCCCCTCAAACGTGTGCGCTTCGAGATCCGTTTGGAGTCTGGTGGAGGACTGGTTTACCTCCGATCGCTGATTCGTAGTACGAACAGAAAAAAAAAATGCGAGTCGTTTCGTACTGCCGAACACACACCGAAAAAAAAACATACTTGGACACCTCTTCACCAACAAGACACCGTTCTCTTTCTGGGCAAGTCTAATGCCAACCAAATGTGGCTGATGTGTGTAGATCGCCACCACCAAAACAGCTCAAGATCACCGTCAGAGTTTGCTCAGCGGTTTCCTCACACGAACACCCAGCATTGAAGCGATCCCAAGAATGGTGGCTCACCTGGCAACGCTAGCAAAACCCTCTAGCTACCCACAGTAGGCCCTCGGACCGAACGGAACCTCTTTTCGCAAAATGGTAGATCATCCCCACCGGTACGGTGGTTTTCCTGGAGCACGATCGGGCGATCTTGGGAAAAGAGGCTGCTGTTGGTTGGGGTGTTGTAGTGGCAAAACTACTTCGCTTAGGAAGGCACAAGAACTTACTCTGTACAGTTTCTCTCCAACTTTTCGCTTCGTACTTCGCACGCTCTCGCTCGCGTTCCGAACGAGAATATCGCCACTTCCTCCACCGAGAAATGTCTATTGGAGGCTTGCTTTGCAAGGTACACGGGGCTACACGGCAAACGATCTTCACCGAACACTGTTGCGCAGAGCACCGGCGGCAACCGGATATTGACCCCGAAAAAAAAGAGTAATAAGGGCACTCAACTTCCCGCACACGAGTTCTGGGCAAACTTTTCGCGCAGAAACGCACCTTCTAGCAGGAACGTTTGCGGCAATTGGAACACTGCGGCGAAACTGGACGTTGCTAGGTAACGCTGAACACCATCGACAATGCAGACTACTCCGGTGGATTCACGGTTTTGGCAACACTTTAAGACCATCGTCCACTGTTCCGGCCGTTGGTTCTTGGGAGGGTGAAGTACCTTTGAGGGCAGGCTACAGCTTACCAACACCCAGCTTACAACACTTTCCAGAGCACGGTAACGTCGAGCGATCTTTCTCAAAATTCACTTCAAAACACTTTTCGGCAGCATTCAAACACACGCGTCGTTCACGTACTCCATCCGTCTGCTCGTATGGCAGCGGAAGTTCAGCCGACCGCAACGCAATAAAAGACGCGAAACAGCTGTCTCGCGAGTAGAAGACACGGACGCATACAAATACACACACACACAATCACTAGAGGTACAAGAAAAGCTCCACCAAGAAATGCAAAACAAGGCAAGAGAGCTATCCACGGGGAACTAAAACGGAAACTGAGGCTCGTTTGTAAACTCTTCTCGGCGATTGCAGAAGCAAGTTCTTGGTTTTCGGTCTGGTCTGCCGCTGTGGCCACACAATAAGGGAACGCTTTCCGTACGGTGTTGCGTACTACTTCATACGGCAACGGTTGTAACTGATATGGTAGCAGAACGGTACGCTTCAACCATCGGAACCGCCACCACACACGTTCGTTCGCTCGACAGCGTTTCTGTGTTTGCGTCCGTCCGGCCCGCTACACAGGCTGCCCTTACTCTACTAATGCTTCTGCTGCTGCAAACAAAAACATCACCAATACACAGCACCAACCGACCACGACCACGATCAACAATGAACGGCCAGAAGGGGGTTGTTGTAAGCGTGTGGCGTACTAGCAAAGCGCAGCATCAACAGCAGAGGGTTGTTGGGGAGCAAACACAAACTTCTCGCCACACTGTAAATGACCACAGCGGTAAGTGTGTGTGTGCGTACGTCGGTGCATTCACACAGCAACGCAACGCAACACCATCCTGTGAGTGCGAGTCGCGGTTTTGTTTGTATATATTCCGCGACGATGTCCGCGGCGCTTGAATCCATCAGCCGCACACTGGGAATAATGGATAGGTCAAACTCGGTCACAGGATTGTTGGGGAAAGATAGCAATTAGATGTGTTGTTATTGAGATCTTGTTGAAACCCTAAATAAGAAAACAATGTTTGTCCTAAAAAACTTATCTAATAATATTTTGACGTCAATTTATGGCTAGCAAAAATGCCTGCTTTCTTTAAATCTCATACCCAAAAAATATCGTATCCAAATAGTAAGTATTAAGAATAGGAAGAAAGTTTATGAAAACTGTTTTATGAAAATCCGTCCACTAAACAATACCACGTATACGTTTATTACGTTTATACAGCATACTGTATATTGACTTATGCGTTATAATTGATCTGCAAATCCCTAATGCGAGCACATTTTTTTCAGAAAAGATTTAATGGCAATTTCTTAATGTTCTATTTGATTTAATAATGCTATACGGAAAGAGTAAGAATTCGACAGATAAAAAAGTTGGTGATATTGTCCAATCTATAGATTTTAACAGGCAGCAAAGTTGATATAAACATCTTAAGATCGTCCGCTTAATTATTCATCCCTCCCAACTTCAATATTTGCAAAGAAATGGTTTTTTAGTTGATTTTTTTTATCGATAATCTATGTCAATGGTTACTCCCTTAAGGATGTAGTCATGACAAGGTAGCAAGAAATGGTAAGTCAATGCCTTCCATTGGAGTGTGAACTGCCTTAAAAATATGATCCCCACGTGGAGATCCTAAATCTTAAAGCCGCTCCACACGAAGCGCAAATCCAAGCGCAACTACGATTTTGCGAACAAAATGCTGTCAAATTCGTATGGTATGACATTACTGCCAGCCTTCGTGTTTTAGTTTGCAATCTAGTTTGCGCTTCGTCTGGAGCGGCTTTTACAGATGATCAGCTTCAATGTGTTTTAAAATGGTTTATACCATCAAACGTCCCATAGTGCAAAGTAGGCCGCTCGTTTTTATCCAACACAACTACACATCGCACAAACAGCATACTGGTCTTATGTTGGTGTAGGAGACAGAGCGCGAACAGCGAGACAAGATTGGTTGTTTGGGTTCGACCACTTACCCGTCCACAACCACTCCGGAAGGGTGGCCTACCGACCATCCCTTACCCCTGACCTCACTCCCGCAACCCACACGCTCCACATGCAAAAAGCCACACAAAGAGAGATACACACCGCCAGGAGGAGATCGTTCTACCCCCACGGTACCACCCAACCATGGCGCCGCCTTACGTCCTCTGTCTGCTCAGTCTATTAGTCGCTCTTCCCTTTACTTTTCAACAAAGCATTTCCTTGAGAAGCGTTCTGCTGCGCCAAGCTCCCGAGCAATGTTTAAGCGGTTGTACGAAGTAAACACTGTAAAGGGCATAGACATCCCGACGGTGGTTAAGCTTTAGACGGTGGTGTACTTAAGGGCTGCTAGATATGTTTACACAAGCTGAAGTAAGATCATCTACCTCCGGAGAGCGAATCTAGAGATCCAGTGTGATCATACTTGAAGCAGTTCTTTCTCCCCACTGTTTTGTATGTATGGACAGGAAGGACAGGTGTCTCGATTAATGAACTACACACATCTACACGGAAAATGGGACAGCCCGGTGCATCACGATACCCACTTAGCCGGGTACGCAATATCAACAAAGCGGACATCCCCCAACCATCCTGCCAGACATGGTCCGACATTGGTTTGACGTTTCGCCGAGCTGCCCTTGTTATCATCTGGGCCGAGTGAGTGCACAGAGTTCCGCTGGGAAAGATTATTTACGCTTCCCTGCTGTTACTGCTGCTCGTGCTGTTTGCCATTTTACGTCGTAAAAAAGAGCATTATGGAGCAAACAGGAAGAAGTACCCCGTTTCACGACGTTCTCCTTATCAGTCCGCCCACCTCTACCACTGTTTGTAGTATCCTTATCACACTACCTTAAGCCGATTACGAAGACCAGTCGACTAAGCCTGTACTGCGTAACTTGGGACCCAAGCAATTGCTTTGTTTGTCTATACATTTCTACACCTCGGCGCGGACATCATCTTTCCTGGAAAGAAAACGCTCGTTTCGGGTCATCTCTCGCATCGAGCGCAACCGTTTTGTTTACATCCGATGTAGTAGACGACGATAGATGTGACCCACGCGTAATGTCGCGCACATGCAGCTGATAACGGCCCCCGGGGGGATGGAGATCAGCCCCGACTATCCAACGCAACATCGCGTGTACACCAACATACGAACAAACACCAACACCACAGCAATCCACACACACACACACACACGCGCGGGTCGGGTCAATGACGATTGCGTTCGGCCTCCCTTGATGAGTTGTTGCCCTTCTTTCGGTTCGAATAACCAGCTGCGTGTGTCGCGCGCAGTCTGCCGGGTCCGTATGGCCCCTGTGTTCCGCAACATATGTTTGCGGTTGGCGCGCTGTCTTGTTATGGTTTTGTTGTTTTCTTTTTTCTATACCCCGCGTCTGCGGTCCGCAGATGGGGGATGATTGAAGACGCGTTGGCCTTGACTTGATAGCGCGAATGAACACACGCGAAGGAGGCTGCACCATGTACGTTCGTGCCGGTGATCTTGTGCTGAATCCGATGCCTACAGATCGAGCCCACCACCACCGGCAGACCATTTGAAAAGGAGGACGATCGTAGTTGGATGCGGAGAAAAATCATTTCTACGTATTATTGTAGTTTTGTGTAGTACATATTAATCATTTCAACGCAAAACAAACGACGTACGCTTTCTGGTACGTCACACACCATTTGCATTACAAAACAAAGTAACTCTTGATTTGTTTTTTTTTTCTTTTGTTTGCTTCCTTTTTGCCCTTCGCTGGTCATGATACCAGTTTTGCGTTTTTCGATTAATTCGTTGTGTTTATTTGTTTTGAAAATGAGGTGATTTCCATTTTTAAGTGCGTACAGCAACAACAAAATGGCGCATCGAAACACAAACCAACGCACAATGCATAAATTATAGAAGGGGCTCGACCAATTGGAAAAAAAGCACTAGACACTGAATTTTAGCCTTTTTAACCGACATACTAACCTTAAAACTAAAGCCGGAACACATTCGCTACGCCCGCCCAATCGATCGCCCTTTGTCAGATAAGTGGGACGAAAACGAGGTAATAAAACAATCATCATTATGGCGCGCATGTATGATGAACTGATTTTTAAAATTAGCTGAGATAACATTATTATTGTTTTTGATAATGAGCGTCAGCTTTGTTCTCATGAATGACGGTACGAGAAGCTTAATAATAAACTGAACTGTATGTAAAAGGAGATTTTAAGTGAAGTGGATTTTAACTATTTTTAAAACATACACACACAAAAAAAATCAAATGACAAATATAAAACGTGCAACACAATAAAAAGGACTAACTACAGTACACAAAGTAATGAAGGTTAAAAAGATAACAAAATATTAAGGAAACAAAAGAAAAACTAGAACAATAAAATAATAAAATCGAAACAAAAAGACAAAGTTCAGAACAAGTATAGCAAAATGGAGAGTAAAAATAATACGAAATATAAAAGAAAATAACTGAAAATTAGAACATGCAATAAAATGAAAAAAAAGAGAAACACAAAAAAGGAAAAGGAAAAGGAAAAGGAAAAGGAAAAGGAAAAGGAAAAGGAAAAGGAAAAGGAAAAGGAAAAGGAAAAGGAAAAGGAAAAGGAAAAGGAAAAGGAAAAGGAAAAGGAAAAGGAAAAGGAAAAGGAAAAGGAAAAGGAAAAGGAAAAGGAAAAGGAAAAGGAAAAGGAAAAGGAAAAGGAAAAGGAAAAGGAAAAGGAAAAGGAAAAGGAAAAGGAAAAGGAAAAGGAAAAGAAAAAAAAAAAGAAAAAGGAAAAGGAAAAGGAAAAGGAAAAGGAAAAGGAAAAGGAAAAGGAAAAGGAAAAGGAAAAGGAAAAGGAAAAGGAAAAGGAAAAGGAAAAGGAAAAGGAAAAGGAAAAAGAAAAAGAAAAAAGGAAAGGAATCAATATTCTACAATATTTAATATTCATTTTGCGAGATCGAGAATTCCCAATAAATTCATAACAATCAACCATAGCATAAAGTCCATTGATAACGAACTGTCGCGTCACCCAGTCTCCTACAGTAGCTTGACAAGCAGATTTTTACGCTTCCTCAAGGTGAGAACGACGAAGCAACAACAGCAAAAAAAAAGAGTTAAACAAAACAAAATTGCGCCATCCCCCAACCATAGCGTATGGGGTGTTATAGGATTTACACCACCAAGCGAAAGAAGAGGAAAACAGAAACAACCCTAACAACAACACGAGTGTGTATGTGTATTTTCGTACCGTTTTGTTTACCAAACAAAACGCTTGTACGGTTTCGCGATTTGTGTGTTATTTTGGTACATACGGTGCCAATATGGGCTGAGCGTGCGTTGGTGATGGGTGGCACTCTGCACCCCTGTTTGTATTGCCCGCCCGTACGCCCGTTTGTCAGTTTGTTTGCCATTGTTTTGGTTTACTTTTTTCGCTTAATTCGCTTACGTGCGTTTACACTGCGATGATCCACTTTAGCAGAAGTCAACTGCGACCACTTTCATTGCTCCAATTTCTGGTTCCAGTCATTCCCCGTCGACTGTTGAAGGGTTTCTCCCCATCCCAAACGCACCGATCGATTGTCGCGTACGAAAAACCTAATCCAATCGGTAAGATCTCAACAAACGCATCGGACAGCTGTGTATGAACATCCTTTTTAACAGCTCGGCATTTTTTCTTAAACCATCCGAAATCTAGTTTCCGCTACTTGCTTGCACGTTTTTATGACGTCCGTCGAGAAAGTGAACCGATGGCAGATTTTGAATCTATTTCTGGTCACATTAGGACATCGTGCACCGCTTCCTTTCCTGCTCGGTCCGTGTTTCTCGGACACAAATTAAGCGATTGAACCACGAACCACAAACGCCACGATCACCCAAAGCTAACGGCGTCGGGACTGATCTTGGCAGCGAAAAATTAAAAATACCTGGTATGGACACACGGTGCAACACGGAAGGGACCGGACTCGGAACGTAAATAGTTACATAATTAATTGTAATTTCCTTCGTTTTTTTTGCGAACAGCTGTTAGCGGTGGACCTTCTGTAGGTTTAAGTGTGTATTTTTCTATAGCTATATGCATAAAAAACATAGAATCGCAATCAAACAACTTGTAACGAATGAAAAATCCATCAGCATAGCAAAACGCCTGAAGTTATGCAATCCGTGTCACCAAAATATAGATTTTCAGGATCTTTAAATAATCATTTATTTGTGTTTAATTTTGTTTTCTGAGATACTTAATGGCAGTGATGGAAAGTAGAGAGAGAGACCGAGACATTTTGTGATAATTTAAAAGTGAAGTTATGAAGTGAAGTTATTATATTACACAATTGTAACAAAAAATCAACTTTGTTTTTTGCATAAAGTACAGTTTTGGGGTATCCTCCTTCCATACTTTAAAGCGGATCAACTAGGCTATTAGAAAAGTTGTTTATTTATCAAGCAAAACTGATTTTATTCTAAGTGTGAAGAGCAGTTATGACATCTGTACGCCAACATGCTTCAAGACACACAAACCGCTTGGCAAATAAAGCATTCCAGAACTTGTTTAAAACTTAATGTAACTTCGTTTAATTTTATTAGGTGAAAAGTTTATTTCAATGCGTTTAAACTATTAGTCCCATAAGTGTATAGTAATGCCACAATTTATCTAAGGAATCACCACGAAAGACACATCACTTACCAAGAAGAAAACATTAAACCACAGCTCAGCGGTCTTGCTACAACACACTGTTCGTCCTACATTTTACAACATTTTCGCACACATACCTTTCTGTACGGTAAGTACCAATACACAAAAACTTCCGTACAAGTTAATAATTAGATCCACCCTTGTACGGCGTTTGAATTGCGCACCCCCAACCAACCCAAAACTTCCACCCTTTTCGGCACTAAACGCAGTAATTAAACCCATCACTTCGCGCTACTCCCACAGGTTCTCCCACAGGTTGAGATTCACACACGAAAACACAAAATCAACACTTCACGTCCCATTTTACCCAGGTAAGTTGCGGATGGAGGCAACGAACGAAGGATGCGGTGAATTTGGTTTAGAAATGTTGTGTTCCATGTCAAGGTTTGGTTGGTTGGGTTGGGTGAAACATTTTCCACGCACACGACCAGCGTCGACCTCAATTCCAGTGAGATGGTAAATTTGTAGACAAAATTCAAGCATTTAGTAACATGCTGAATGTCAATCATTCGCCCACAATTAGTGTATTGTAAGACCAGAAGAAACCCTCGTTCACGAAACGGGTTCGGCTATCGATTGGCCTTCGAAGAAGACACGTGTAGAACTATGTCAATAGCATGTTTGCTAAATCATCCTACCATCACTTAATTCTTTTTTAGCAGTTTACAATTTGTAAAGCAATTTTTTTTTATTTAAAAATGTAATCGAAAATAACAATACTTAATGTTCTTTGCGCAATAATTCACCCAAAACATCTAGGAAAAAAAGACATAAATACATAAAAACAAAATAAGTAAATCAAATACCTAATTTCAATATAAACAAAATAGAAGAGAAAAAGTCCAGAAAACAAATTAAAAAAAATCGAAAATGAACTCAAGAAAATAGATTAGGCTATAAAATAAACAAAAAGAGCAAAATTAAACAATAAGAACTAAACAAAATAGAAAAGAAAAAGACCGAACAACAAATAAAAAATAATCGAAAAAACACACAAGAAAATAGTTTAAGCTATAAAATAAACAAAAACAGCAGAGTTAAACAATAACAACTAAAGAAAAAAATCCATTTGTGTTAAAGTTATATTGAAATCAATTAAAGATTAAATGCTAAATTCAAAATCTGTTAGACCGACTCAAACTAAGCTTTAACATTTAACACATGTTCTCAAATAAAATTAATAAAATATATTCTCACACACAGTACGCGCCTGCTAGAATGTTTTACTCTCTTACTTTCTTGCACTCTCGCCGATCGACCGACCGAGTTTATAGTTTTATCCATCGGGCAAACAGTTCTGGTATTTCGAGCATGAACGTGCAAACGCAACGTTACAAAATGCCACATAAATGCCACTACTGCAGTTTGCTTCACTGCTGCTGCCCTTCGATCGTTCAGTAAACACGAATGTGTGATGTGTGCGTGCGTGTGCTATTGCATTAAGGCTGGCCACCATTCAGTGTGTTGTAAACTAATAAAAACCACCCAAACCACACGGTCCTCGGTAATGTGGTTTTCATGCCGAAGCACTGACTGGAGCGCGGATAACAATTCTGACATTTAATGGTCAACACCACCGAGAGCAGAGGTTGACAATTGGCGCACAGAGAATTAGTGTGAGCCCTTTTTAACAATTTTCTATCAGAGAAAAAAAACAAATATGTAATAAAAATGAAAGGAAACATTGACAGAATAAAATTTAATTAAGAACATTAACTGTGATGTGCTTTTTCTCTCGAGAATTTTCGTTTCAAAGAAACTGTTTCTCACGAAACTTGTAAAAAATAATTTCCTTTTTGTTCTACTTGTGACGATTAAATTCCATTTATTCCGGGACATTTACACGCACATACAAGCCCTTTGGCATCAGGAGACGATGGCCACAAGCAAATGAAAAGAAAAAAAAGAACACATCTTCCTGGTTTCTCTAATGGCCGTCCGCGTACCGTCCCGTAAATTGGGCAACATATACGCTCGTAAATGAGCTAATTTTAGAACACAGCGTTTATGCTACTACCCAACAACATACGGACAGCAACTACCGTCGCCCGAACCACGGAAACACACCTTAGGAAAGGTTCTGTCTTCGCTACCGATCGCTCACAAAACAACCGGGAATGGGGACCGTTTTGCGCAACGGTCAACCAACTGCCACCGCGAACCGGGAGTATGTTTATTTTATGATGCAACAGCCCTCTAAACGCCCTCTTTCTAAACAGGCCTTCGTTACCACATCGCCGGTCCAGACCAGAGGGTGGTCGGATGTGGCGTGGTGTATTGAGGTTGGACCACGTGAAGGGCACACACGGTTCTGACACAGTTTTGGTTTTTTGAAGGGCCATAGTGATGGAGATATTGCTTAGGTCTGCACCGTACACAAGAAGGTTGAGTTGCATATGCTGTTGAAGACATGACAGAAATCTTCTACTCCATTTTGGAACAAAGTTTCTAAGTCATGTTCCAAAATTGAGTAAATTAGGAATAAATTAATTTAAAACAAATAATAAAGAAAGTAATACGCATGTAAGCTGTAAGCTGCAAGTTTAGTAAAAAGAAAAATTAATGCTAAGATATAAAAGATAAAAATCCAAAGAAAACAAACATAAGTAACATATACTACAGCCTATAAAACGTGAGCAACGAAGAATCATAAAGAAATCGTAAAGAAGTAAATACAATATGTAATAGAATGAATGAAAAATCAAGATAAATGTAACAAAAAACATAAGTAAACGATTCCAAGCATAAAAATGAGACACAAGCAATTTTACTGTTTGAAAACTTGAAATATTTAAACAATTGATTAATTAATAATAAAGAAACAAAAATAATAAAGAAGCAAAGATAACTTTACAATGAACTGCGACAATCAAAACAAATAGAATAGTAAAGCCACAAAAACAATAAGGAAGCTGAACTAAAATCTTTTCAATTTTAGAATTTTCTGTTTAACTAAAGTTAATCCAAAAGATAATAAATTAGGCTTACTTTATACACAACGATGGGCAAATATATATAAAAAATAAAACATGAGAACGAAAAAACAAATAAACAACTGAACAAGGAAGTATGAAATAGGAATAATGTATTAAAACAATTAAGAAACGAAAACAGAAAGTATCAAACAAGTTAATAGTAACCCAAACATGAATATCAATAAAGAATACTGTAAGAATATATTCTTCTTAGAAACAAATCGATATTCAGTAAACAAATAATGAACATATTGAAAATGAGAAAACCAAACCACTTTTTCTCGATGCTGGCAACCATTCACCAACTTTTAGTTGTGCTACGGTCGTTTTAAGTGGTAACAATTTCGTCACATTTTATGCAAATTTGCTATGCTCCCTTCCTAACCGTGACGTTCTCTAATCCGATCTACTCGACGCATTTCGGTGCTCTGGCGTTGGTCTCTGCAGCTGGCCTAACTAAAGCAAAACCAACGGCCACTCACCACACGGTTAGGGTAAAGAAATGCAAATGCATTTTCTATCTTACCGGTTCGGTTAGTAGTAGATTGGGTCGCCAAACTCAATCGCCCACCTACTACTACGACGGGGCGGGCTAGCAAAAGCTTCTCGAAGAAACACGTTTCCAGCCACAACTAAACGCAGATCCGATTTGGGAATTATGGACGGGGCTGACGGCTCTCGCTGTGGACTTGCCCTTTCGTTTGGTTCAACGGCTAGACGGCCCTAGACAGCCCACCACCACCAGCGTGATCGATCGCAGAAAAGGCTTATAGGAAGATTTGGGAAACCGGTCTTGAAAAGGCGCGTTTTGCAATGTTCAACCTCAACTTGAAGTTGAGCTCAGTGTAGGTGTGGACGTGTGAAGCGGTAGCTGGCGTTGATTAGAGTATAATAAATACATAAAAAAAGGCTACGCTGTTGATCTTGCGGGCAGCAGCAAAGCACGCGCAACAGCTTTTTTTCGACCGCTCGATTGAATTACTAACAAGCCATTACACACTGCCGAATACAACGGCGGGCAGCAGCAAAGCACGCGCAACAGCTTTTTTTTCGACCGCTCGATTGAATTACTAACAAGCCATTACACACAGCCGAATACAACGCACCACCAATCACCTTCACAATAGTGCTGTTCCACACCGTCATTATCCGATTTGCTTTTAATACGCAAATCACCAAATTCCCCTAAATCCACGTGCCGATCTTTTCAACCATCGCGATTTGCGACGCCAAACGGCACGTACACACGTGTACACACACCTAGGAAATACAGGAAAAGGTTTCGCATAAAACACTCCAACACCGAAGAGTTATAAAATTAATGTTCCGAGAAGCAGAGGACGTGCGCATAATTGCGCCTCGTTTGCAGTAGGAGCTGATGACGGTGACCGAACCCGTACGCAGTGTGCGATTACTTCGATTACTAACCCACTCCAAGGTGTGTACTAAAGGCCGTTGAAGCTGTTCTATGTGAGGAGAAAGTGAAGTAGATTCATGGTAGAAGGAAAACACACACACTCAAAAAACCTAATGCCAACTTCCTACGGTAATCGTTTTGATTGATGGTGTTCTAGGACGGTTTTCACATTTTGAATGAACAGTGTGTGACACAACAAATGCGCATTACTTTTTATCGTGCATCTTAAATTAAAGTAAGGTACAAAATAAGAACAACATATTTAGGACATAATAAACCTTTTGTTTAACAAATAATACTATGCAATATTAAGTTTTAAAATTATAGTTGAATTACACATTAGTTGCTAAAAAAACACCAGGTTCTATCGTACCATGGAAACAGATATGGATTATTTTTAAACTATTTTAATCAATAATTGAATTTTACTAACAGATGAAAGAAAAAGTTTATTGATTATCATTTGTAAATGGATTGACATTTGCTTTTGGAACTTTTTTACATAAAATCATAAATTAAATCCGTAATTTAATTTTATTTTGCATTTTATTGCTCATCCTTGGCATGTATAAATAGGGCAAAACAAACTATTATGCTGCATACTGGTCAATCGTTTGATTCATTATTGCGTCCGTTTTTATGTTCATTATTTTCATACCTAAATAAAACTTCGACGAAGTACAATGTTTGTTTTATTTAATGGAACATAATGTATTCCTAACACCACACTTACACTGTGTAAAAAAAAACAATTAATTTAAGTGATAAATGCTTAATATAAATTATTTGCAATGCACAACTTATTAAAAATTTATTTAAAACAATCGGCTAAAACACATTCCCGATGAATATCCGTCGAGAAATAATAACAAAGCATGTAAATACCATTGATTATGTATTAAGTGTGGATTGAAGAACGCTTCAACATACAGCGTTTTTTATACAAGCCTTTTTTTAAGTTTGAAAAATGAATTATGTTTCTTTTAATAAAAGTTCAATTATATAAACTATATATAATCAAGTGTTCGCAGCATCTTGATTTGAAGAGAAATAAATAAACAGGTTAACTAATTCATAATGTAATGTTTGTTAAATTGGACCTCAAAACGCATGAAAATATATATGAAATTTCTGTATACTATATGTCAGGATTGTTGTCAGTATATCACATGAAACAACCGTAAAACCATTGCTTTATTAGTTCTTATTTCAGATTTTCATTGATGCGTATGTGCGTTTTGCACGGCAATCACTGTACAGCAATCCACACCTTCAGACGAAAACCTCCGCTGTAAATCTTATCTCTGCAATGTTCATTAACTCCTTCCGATGACGGCTGATGAGTATGATTAATGAGTATGTTGAAAGAATGTATGCAATACTTTCCAGAACCGTAAGTAAGTAATTGTTAGTAGAACTCGAGAATGGAATATTGGTTTTTGTACCAAGTATCTCTTTAAGCAAACGCACCACGTACCAATGCACTTCCCGACATGAAACGAGTTCCAATGGTCAGTAAGTTGCTCACACAAGTGCCACCACACACTAATTGGACCGACACGACAGCCCCAGTACGCTTCTCAAAGCGCCCACGGGGACACATTTCTCCGTACGCGTCGAGCACTTTTACACCCGCAAGGTGTCATTCAACCGGCGCTTTCGGTTTAACGATAGACAACAGAACCCACAACACACTACGGCCCCGCCAGTAGGTACTTGTGGCGCTCCAAAAATAAACCATTACTTCCGTGGTGAAGATGATGGACACACAGTGACACAAGGCTGACACCACCGGTGACAGGGCCCGCGTGTCAGACGTTGCGCGGCTGTGACAGGGAAACTCAACAAATCTTGCTGGAGAAAGACACCTAAAGACCTACAGAGGGTGAGAGTATAAGCAGGGTGGTGTGATTTTTGCACAACCCCCCCCCATCCACCTTTACGCCTTTGGTGCTCTGCCGGTGTTGCTAATCTGCTTTCCGCTTGGAATGAGATCAACGAACCCTGTTCCAGGTTGCCCTCGCTCATTAACGGGACAACTTCCTAGAGGTTGCCCCAAACCTCCAACAAAACGGAAAGCGAACCACAAGCGAAAAAAAA
>KZ061594.1:0-33360 GCA_002091835.1 Anopheles maculatus | reverse complement strand
ATTTCCCCGAGCGGAAGAACATATCGCAAAGTGGATTATAGAGTAGGATGTTCTTATACTTGGCTTGCAGCTCCGGCATTAACGTCTACAATTAATCCCCGGCCGATTACGGGCCAGTTTTAAGTGCTGTGAGTGAAACCATTACCGATAACCTGTCCAGAGGCGGTATTTATTCCTCAATCAGCATAACTGCTCGTTGAAAAGATCGCCGATCAATAAACCTCAACGCTTTACCGTTTGTGTATGCAGTAAGAATGGTTATTCCATGTGGCTACGGTCGTTTTTTAAATGGCAAAATAAACAGTTGCTGTGAGTGATTCGATGTGGTTGAGGAATTATTTATGTGAAAACATTTTTTTTATAGTTGCATGCTTAACCTATTCCTTCAAATGATATGTTTTGATAGATATTGTTGTAATTCGTAAGGGGATAAGGAATAGTACTACTTGAGAAAAATAAAAATTTGAGTTCCATAAAGTAGATGTTGATTCATCCTGTCAGTATGCAATGCCCAACACAAATCAATCAAGCCGGTTATACGATTTGTTTGATCAATTGAGAAGATTCATGTTGATCTTTAATATTTATTAAATTTAGAACACAATTTCAGCTAAGTTACCATGTCATCTCAGGTGACAACCTAATTGCAGGATTTCCGAGATGCACTAGCAACGTTCGAACAACGGAACATTGAAGATCAAGAAGGACTAGAGCAGATATTTGAGATTTTGATTTTCTGGATACTATGGTTTGTACCAAGGATCAAATGGATTTTACACCGGAGTTCATTACTAGATCAGCTTTAATCAACGTGAGATCTATCTGAAATAATCTGAAGTGTTTTGACAGCGCGTGACTTAGTTTGTAACTACTAACGCCTTAAAGTATGCAATTCGTTTAAAAAATTTCAAATCACCATGATCTGGACGACTTCCGAAGAAATGTTCGTACTTATTCAGGGCCAAAATGTGTAACAACTGCAGCAAAATTCTTCAAGTAGATTGCATACTTTTAGCGGCTCACATGTAGGTCAAATATGCTAAATAAGACAATTAGTGGAATTTTAAAGATATGTAACAAACGAATGCTGCTCATCTGTAATACGAAGATAAAATCTTACTCCGTTTTTTTATTTCTTTACTATTATTGCGTTCTAAATCGTTCTCCATTGGCATGCAACGGTCCATCTGTTATTTTATTAAAGCAAACTGCTTACCTTCATTTTCGTTACCTTCATTACAAGAACATTAGAACGGGCTATAGGTTCATGATTCAATTTACCCCAAAAACCAATTGCCTGTTAAATAACATATGAAACTTTTTTGCTGAAGATTTCCACTGTTCTCTTTCTTATTCAACCAAACGGAACAACGAAACCAAATCGAAGGGCAATTGAACTTTTTGTGTTTTCTTTTATTTTTCGTCCACCACACGCAAAGGTAGTGGATGATTACATGCACACCAATACACACGTTCGTGTGCTTCTAAATGACCCAACATGGGTTGCGTGTGCCCGAAGGTGGTGAGAAAAACATTTCTACCAAACCTGTACCTTAAGTTCTGTACTACGCCAGTCCAAAACAAACGCGACCCAACATACCCAACTGGTTTCGATAAAACGAAAATTTTCAGACCAATTTAAACGAGAACCTTCTTGCGTACACGTTAGCGCCCAAAGCGAAGGTTCAGCCTCGTTTTAGCCTCCTCCAAACAGTTGTCCGGTGGTTTCTTTTCGGTTGTACTCTTGTGGCGTTTTTTTTCATATGCAAACCATGTTTCCTTCACAAGCAGCTCCTTTCAAACGCACATGTGGTATGCGTTTCTTTTGTTTGTTACAACAGTCGAACAATTGTTTGCAAAACCGATCAGTTCCTTACCATGCGCCTGCCAATACACTGTACTTGGGGCCGAAACTTTAATGACAAACATTTCAAACCGGAATATGAATAGTGTTAATTAAAGCTTATTATGAACATATGTTTTGTTTTTTTTTTCTTAAGTACAGTTCTTAACAAGACCTGCTGTGAGAAAGTATACGGAAGCGAAATTATAAACACACTAACTTATACGCAAACGTTTCCCATGGGATAATGACATAGATTAAGATAATTGCCAGTAGATGGGGAGAGAAAATCATATGGCAAAGCATTTGTAACAGGTTGTGCACGAAAAATCAAACAGTCCCCAATGTAATGGTAATTGCCCAACTTCTAGCGCAAAGTAACACGAATTTTAAAACATTTTAAAAAGGAATATGTAAAAGAGAAACGAGGAACTAAGAAGAGTTGAATCGAATTCTGTGCTTCACAAAGCAAACTTATAAACGGACAATTTTATTCAATTATGCATTCGTAATTAACGAAACATGTTAGCACACACTGTACGGTGATTATGTTGCATGCATCATTACTGATGATCGTGCAACTGCGGGAAGAATTTGGCAGAGGAAAGCAAATTTCAAAAATAAACCGATCAGCCTCTCACCTCATTGGGTGTGTGATGTAAAAGCAATTGGCATTGAATGCGTTTATGCGTTACCAGTGATCAGTGCAAAAATGGCAACGAAAACGAAACCAGGGAAAGCAATATCGTTTTCAAATCGTTTTTGAAACGAGCGCCGGGGAGCATGTTATTAGGATTGCGGGTCGTGTTTCTTCGCGGCACAAGTGATACAAAGTGAGGATGAAATTAAATCGCAGCGCCGTACGCATTGTGCTTTTGGTTGGGTGTTTCAAAAAGTTTGGGTTTAAAATTGTAAGTCTTTGTGTGGTAACAAAAATTCGGTGAACGACTGGCATTTACCAAGGGCAGTTATTATAACAAATATTTTATAAAAAGTATAAAAATATAAGGAAAATCTATTTTTGAAGCTACAACAAAATGAAAAAATGTTTAAACTGGTGTATAAAAAAGATAAAGAAGAAAAAAGATTGAAGAAAAATACAATTGATGTAGAAATGCCTTTTTTCAGTCTTCAAAACTAATATCAAACCATAAAAATAAATGATAGAATCAACCAGAATATAAAATCTAATAAAATCAATGTAGAGATTATATCCACATTTAAACAATTTTCTATTCTTCGATGGTTTTTATAAACAACCTCAATTAAGCGCGTACGTTTTAAAAATTTTAATGATTTTCCCCAGGAAGAAAGTACATTTAGTCTTTACTTTAAATCATGAATATTTTTTCTCAATTTTATTTTCTCAATGTCTAGGGAGATCATGCGATGTAATACACCGTTTTCGAGCCCAAGTAAACACGTTTCAGCTGCATCTGAACGTTGTTCAACCGTAAGTAAACACTTGACGTCTAACTAAACAGCTGCTGCCTAACTGAACTTCGTTCAAACGAAACTCAACATCGTTCAACCCCAACTAAACATTTTGTATCCAAGACGTCATTGCACGTTTATATTCCACGGACTCGTTTCTTGTAACATCGTTGTCTTCCGCGTTCATAGCAAATTCGCGGTCATCATGAAGAAAATGTTTTTTAAATTGAATGCAGTTTATTATAAAATTTCTTGTGCCTGAATTAAAAAAATTAGTCTATTTTTAATCTATTAATCTTTGCAAATGAAAGGAACATAAAGAAGCTAAATCTATGTCATGTAAACATATCAGCTTGGAGGTGCCAAATGTTTAGTTGGGGTTGGACGATGTTGAGTTTCGTTTGAACGAAGTTCAGTTAGGCAGCAGCTGTTTAGTTGGACGTCAAGTGTTTACCTACGATTGAACAGTGTTCAGATGCAGCTGGAAGGTGTTTACTTGGGCTCGAAAACGGTGTAAAAACTCCTCGGAGGTAAAACTCCTCGGATCAGCAAAAACGACAGACTAAGAACTGCTGAAGCAGTAGCGTAATGATTCGATAACAATGAATTGTTTGATTTTAATTCGAAGGCTACAAAACAGCATTACAAATATAATCATTTTGCTTTTCAAATATTAAGTCGAGGCCATTATTCCTTACCAGGATCATCCGTTTTGATTTATTTATAATATTTACCTTTTAATAGGTCATTATAGCCATCAACCGTAAACAGAATAAGCTCAAGACCTGATGGAAATTAATTTCGTTGCACAAAGTTCAGATTATCGTATAAAGTACTGTAGTTTGCCAACCCCAACGATGGCAAAACATTTATCAAACTAAACAAAGTATCGTTCCGAGTATACAACAATTGTTTAATTTGACAATTTTAGTCATATTGAATTTTCACAAGCATCAATGAACATTCAAAGTAATATATAGAATATAACATATATCCTTATTAGTTTATAGAAAAATAAATGATTTAAAAATGAGCACTCAAAGCAAACAATCCTCTGACCAAGTAGATCTTCCTTTAGATTTGAAGATTCGATTTAAAATTCAAAAAAGTGTCAGAACTTACGCAGCAACCCAACAAATCGAACATCATATCATACGGCTCGCGCTGAAAGCTTCCACAAGTGAAAACACACAAAGAAAATCCATCGTTCACTGTTTCTTTCTCCGGGGAGCATACCGCAAATCGTACATTCAAAACTGATGTCTCACAAATCACATCGAAACTTCAAACCCAGACACAGCAGCAAAGCCCAGCATGGCAAACCATTCCACCATAAAGCATGTTTATGATTGACGTCCGTTGCCGCGTGTGTGTGCCTGATGTCTGCTTACTACAAGCTGGGTGGGAAACGGGACGATAGTGCAGGATCGAAAAACAACAACAAATTTTATCCCCTCCCTCCACCAACATACGCACCACTGTCTTCAGCACAGTTTCAACATTCAATCAGTGGAAAATCGAACCCAATTCGCAGCGCACTCCGGGGTGGCCTTCACGAGAAATGAAACTTCGTGGCGTGGCGCATCTCACTCCCCCCCATCAAAAAAAAAAACCCAGCCAGGGGGTTCCCAAAGGGGCATCTCGCAACAGTCAGACAATGGTGCAAGATTGAATCTTCATCACCACCACCACTAGCGCTTCGTACCACAGAGAGTTTGATTGGTTCTGGTTGGCAGTGAAATGAATGAAACGAAAGGAAAAATCGAAAAAAGGGGGAAGAGAAGAAAACGCACCGTGTGGGAAGCAAGAAAGAATCCATTTTCACCTGCCAAACGCTTTTGCCACCCAGGTTCGCCCAAGGACGGGTATTTCCGTTCCGCTGTTTGGGAATGATGAGCTGATCCGATTCCACCGTATTACCGTAACTCGCCCCGCTTCATGGCAAGTAATCAGCACCCCATTCCAACCGTCGTGTCTTGTCTTACGGTGCGAAAAGCCTTTGGCAATATTCATTTTCTTACTTTCATCTTCACCCATTCCCATCGGGTGGAATTGTTTTTTGATTCCCTTTTTTGTTCAACACCTGCGACCCGGAGACGTGCAAAACTATTAAAGCACACGGCGAAAAGCGAAACAAATCGTGCGAATTCCCAAACCACGATCACACACACACACACACTGCATCGATAGTTTTCCTCGCTTACAGCTGTCCCACCCATGGAGCTACTTGGGTGGGGATGCTGCGAGTCAGATGAAAAACCTCCTGGACTTTGGGAAATGAATTTGCCTATCAATTGAATGGGTTGTTTTGGAAGAGCAGAAACAAAAAAGGAAAGCATAAAAAACGACCCCCACACAACACCTTTTGTTTTGGAAAACATAAAGCCGGAATTTGTGTGATCGCTTTTCCAATCACCGGTACCGGTGAGCGGGGCAAATTGGGTAGGAAAATGCTTTCAATTCGTTACCGCTCGGCGCGTACAAGGAGAAAGTGTTGCCAGCTTTGCATTAAATGATCGAGTTTTCATGTCGTGGCGATAAAGAGGAAAAATCAGCCGATCGAAAGTGAAAAAGTGAAGGGTGTACGCCACGTGTGAGAAAATGACCGATGTTAATGGTGAGGTGTAAATCTTTCTCACACCTTTTTGATGCACACACCGTTTTTGGTAACCGGTTTGGAAGAGCATTTATTGCGATTTTGCTACAGATTTGGTGGGTGAATTGGTGTGGAAAAGGGAAACTTATGATTGTGTAAGCAAAAAAACAGAAATATAAAACATCTTAAAACGGATAAGGTAATTTAAAACAAACATAAAAGACAAGAAAGTATACAAAAAACAACATAAAACATGGACATTTAAAAATAAAAAGGAATTAACGAATAGCTAATTGATTTAAATAACGATACTAAACATTAAAAAACTTAAAATGACTGTAAACAAAACTTTGGAAGCGTTAACGAGTATACAAAAACTAAATTACAAAAGAAATCAATAAAATAAACGATAAAAACATTGCCATAAATAGTAAACAACACACGGTAATTATCTACTTGGCAAAAAAAATCTCCCACACTATCAAACATTAGCAAATGAAGGCTTAAAAAATGATAACCAAATCGAAAGTGGAATAAAAAGGAATAAAAATGCTTATTTTTATAAAAAATAAACAAATAGAAATGATTGCAATACCGAAAACTTTGCAACAAATGGAAAAACACAAGTCACACCAAATCCGATTGGAAGAAAAAAGTTCCCTCTCGTTCGTAATAGCAGCAAATGAAAGCAAACGAAACAGTAATCAACCAGCGGATGAAAACAATTCTGGTAACGAGATCACAATTAAAAAAACCTTAACTCGTTTTGTTTGCTTCTCTTTTTTTCACGCTCTTCTGGGAATGCATTTCTGCTTTTGAACGAATAGGTAATTTGTTATTTTCTTTTTGTTTTACATTAGATAGGTTTTGTTTTTCTTGTTTTCTTTCAGCATTTTAATATTTTTTCTAAAATAGTTGTAACTGTAGAGAAGTTTTTCCTTTTTGCGTTTTACATTTCCTTACTTTACTTCCATACTGCGTCTCTTTTTTCACTTAAAAAATTTGCTGTAATCGTTCACTCTTTTCTTTTATTATTTTCTTTCAGTCATTTTATGTATTTTTTGTGTATTCCCATCACGTCCCAAAAGGAACGCTTGAAGGGTTCTGCAAATCCGCTTGGGGGAATAAACGTTCAGCACTCGACGCGTAGAAAACAGTAACATTTTATACAAACGTGTTTTTGCTGTGTTCATTATTATTTTGCTTCCTCTTCATTCGTTCACTATACGTTACAATAATATTTCCCTAACTATTGGTTACCTCACTATTACTGCTGCTACTGCTGCTGACGCTTGTTACCATCTTGTTTAACGCTAAGCAGTAACGTACCCTTTTCGAGCATGATTGACTTCGTCTCACTTCGCTTTCCTTGTTCGCATTTCGATCAAACAATTAATGGATTTTGCTTTTCCCATTTATTACGGTTTTGCAGACTCCGGAGAGTGACTGCCGCGCCTCCTATACAAAAGCGACTAATTATGAGTATTGTTTTACAGTCGAATTTTGGAACCTTTAATTAACTTTGCCGCGTTTCAGCGCTTGATTTCGCTTTGTTTCTTGTGTGAGAAAATTGCACTACCAGGCATCCAACATCGAACGGAGAAAACAGTACACGATTCCCCTTTCCAGCCCGACTAAATTTGTCACCGTGGTTGGTTCGCCTGTTTTCTTCCCTATCTCCCGTGTGCATTTCTCCAGCTGGCTTGGCCACCTACAACCTACCGGCGTGCTGTTTAGCTAATCGGGTTCATCGCGAAAAATGGTATGTAATGATGACCGTTATCCGCGAGACCGCTAATTTTGGAAGATTATCTACGACCCGCTTTCAACGTCATGGGTTAGTTCTCTCGGTAGAGCCCACGGGATTGCCGCATGGGAATGGCTTCTTGAGATACATAATTATACATTTGAGCGATAAAGCAGAGCTGAATTTTGTAGAACTGAGATTAGTTAATTAAAATTGTCTTTGAATAGTGAATGGGAAAGCTGCCGGAAGAGGACTCCCTATGGGGTATTTCTCCTGTTTGGGAATGTTGGAAAGCTTACGGCAAAAGCTCTAACTATCGGAATTTCTACATTAGATACACAAACATTTTGAGGCACTCGTTGGTATAGTCTTCCATATTGAGTATTCTTAGTGTTCTGCATTTGCAGTTACGACACCTTGAGGTACACCGATCTTTCTTCCCCGTACACAATCAACAATACACGCCCTCCTTCCGCAGCACATCTGCTCATCTACATCCTAAAAACGAAAAACAACGTAACGATACACTAACTCTACAATATCCCAGCACTAGAATATCCCGCACCGCTTCTGGAGCGGTTTGCGCTTCACCAATGGCCTCGTCAGGGTGATCGTGTTGCTGGCAGCTTTCGACTGAAACGTCGGACTAAAGGCACTGATCGTCGGCTGGCTGATCGGAGCCGACTGGCTGTACTGTTGCTTCATCATCTGGTGACATTTGGTCGCCAGGTACCGGAACACGGTCGCCACATTCACGTCCTCCTTAACGGACGTCCGGATTAACCGGCAACCGAGCGCGTGTGCAAGTGCTTCCGCCTCCTCGAACGACACCACCGCCTGATCCATCAGGTCTATCTTGTTCTGGACTAGCACGGTCGGGATTTCGCTACACTCGTTCTCCACCTTGCGCTTCCACTCGCGGATCGCCTCGAACGAGGCACGGTCCGTAGTGCTGAAGGTGAGGACGCACGCCTGTGCGCCCCGGTAGTACGCCTTCGTGATGGCATCGAACTCTTCCTGGCCGGCGGTATCCCACAGCATGATCCGTATATCTTCGCCATCGATTTCGATCTGTCGCTCCAGGAAGTCTACGCCGATCGTTTTCTTGTAGTCTTTTGTGTAGATGCCTTTGCAGTATCGCTGCACCATGGAGGTTTTGCCTACGCCACCGTTCCCCACTACGATCACCTTCAGTGCGATCTCTAGCTCCTCTTCTAACATTGTGAGGTTGTGTAGTGTGTTGGTCTAGGTGCTTTGAAACTGAAAATGTGTTTTTATCTGTGTACCCAACAAACAAACCGGATCTTGTACACTATCTCCAAAGTAACTCCTCATAGGAGCATCTATTCCTCGTGCAACATGTTCTGGACACGCTTGAAGGTTTAGTTACAACACACATAACGCCACAAGGACAACGGGGAGGTACATGGAACAGGACATATAAGTCTCATGTGTCGCTGGACAACTCTAGCGAACTCTTGGAAAATTATTGGGACGTTTTTATACTGCGTGTGTCAATGGTCAGCAAGGTCTTGTGTCTTTCCCTGCGTCGTCGTTGGTATACATCATGGAGGTTTTAGGAAGGGAACACAAACACGAACAGTTTTTTTAGAACGTCAACCTGCAAATTTGTAAACACACGAGAGAAAAGATGTTTTATAGCGCGATGCATTTTGCCAATTCTAAAAGATACAACAAGTCCATACAGCCAAATAGATGTAGAGTTGTTTAATGGTGCATTGCCTTCGTCCAGCTTAGAGTCTAATGTTCTACATAGAATTTGTGTCAGTAATCGTTAGAGCTAAAACCACACCAACTACAACCATTCTACAATGGTCCAGTGTCAGTTCCCGGGGAAGGGTGCATCGAAAGGTTAATCGAAGAATCAGTCAAAGTTATCGAGAAATCGCTACACAAGATTGAATCAATATTTTATATACAGCGTAGAGGATAGAGTTTGGCTTCGAGCCACATTTAGCATGCATCTCATCAATTCCTAGTTTTCCGCGCGAAATTGAAATTTGATCAATCGTACACGCGGCGACTACATAAATAACAAATAAGTTGCTGGCGTGATTGCTGTTCGTTATAACGAACTTTTGCCTCTCCGTATTTCTTCCTCTCGCTCCAGTTGCATTTTCCATTGCAGGTTGCTCTGCAATTCTACAAATTCCGATGGCTATCAGTAACGACTTTAACCTAGCTGGGTGCACAAAAACTAACCCTCTATCTTCGTTCTACCAACTAACAAAACGTCAATCACAGCGCATTCTGCGTGAGTAAAAAATTAGCATAGCAGCAAAACATTAACAACGGACGTGTTGTTAAGAAGCACACAGCCACATACGATGAGCGCAACGAACAGCAATAACGATGAGCGAAGAAAATGGTAAAGGATTAACATAAATAAATACAAACAAACTAATCCAGCACGGTTGGATGGTGTTTGTTTTTCCTTCCCAAACCGTTGACAGCTCAGTGTGCACAGGGGCAGATAGAGAGAGAGCGTTTTACTATCGTTACGCCAAATGGAAACACTGCCATTCTGTCGTCTTTTTGCTGTTGCTAACCTCTTTTGCTCACTTCGGCGGTGATAGTTTTTGCCTGTGCAGCAATCTTCGATAGTGGTCCCAAGCATTCGAGCGACTAGAATTATAATGAGCGTGTCACTTCTTCTTCACACACCGACAACGCTCCTAGAGTTGAACCGGGTGAGATCACACACATATTATTCCTGTTAGCATCTCCTCAGCATAACTCACCAAACCGTACACTCTCCACTAATCGAGTGTACTGCGCACCCTTCCCTGTAAGGTTTTTAAAGGCCGTCTTCAAAGCGAATTCAGTAGACAGGAAAATTGATTGAAAGAATCGATTTGGCGGAATGCATAAACCATAAGCATATTAAGGCAGGCAACCACACCGAGAGCGCTCTACGTACTTCGTCTAAATGTACAGAAAAACGATATTATAATCGATGACCCGAACCGGCAGCTACGATTGACTTTTGAATAATTTCTCGCTTGCGGTTAGCTCTAAGTGTTCTGTGTTGCTGTTTTGCTGTCGTCAATTTGATTTGCTAATTCTAGATACGACGTAGGTGAAGACTTGCGGACAAGAACGACCAATGGTACAATTAACCTTACGGGTAATTGGATGCAAAACAACGATTAAGAAGGAATTAGTTATTCTTCAACTAGGGTTTAATTGCTTTGTTGAAAGCAGAGGGACCTCTTTGCTCTCTAGAAACTTCCTGACTTCAGTCACATTTGATAAGCTATTGCGCAGTGTTTAAAGTCTTTAACATGCCTTGCCGATAAAGTCCTAAAGGTTTGCCGTACTTCAACTCATAACTTACGACATTAACATTACATCCTATTGTCTGGCTGATGTTGACAAATCTTTCAACCTCTAAACCACAAAAAAGACATTCCTGACATCACCACAAATTTCTTCGCAAACTTTCCCCTAGACAAAACATCCCTCACACCAAAAGTAGGTAACTAAACAAGGTTCCCATAATATTCGCTCAGCCTCCCTTAAAAGGAGACCGGGGGTAATTGGATGCAAAACAACGATTAAGAAGGAATTAGTTATTCTTCAACTAGGGTTTAATTGTGTTGTTGAAGGAAGAAGGAACTTTTGCTCTCTAGAAACTTCCTAACTTCAGTCACATTTGGTACGCTATTGCGCAGTGTTTAAAGTCTTTAAAATGCCCTACCGATAAATTCCTAAAGGTTTGCCTTACTTCAACTCATAACTTACTACACTAACATTACATCCTATTATCTGGCTGATGTTGACAAATCTTTCACTTCTAAACCACAAAAAAGACATTCCTGACATCACCACAAATTTCTTCGCAAACTTTCCCCTAAAGAAAACATCCCTCACACCAAAAGTAGGTAACTAAACAAGGTTCCCATAATATTCACTCAGCCTCCCTTAAAAGGAGACCGAAGTTCTTTGTGTCGTGCACCGACCCGCCTTACGCTTAAATCAACTTGCCTAAATGAAGCCAAAGACAGCGCAAACTTGACATTGCACGTTGCCGCCCATCCCGACGAACGCGCGCACTACAATTACCGATGCCGAGCCGAAGTCCGCATCCGGCAAAACCCATGAGACATTGAGCAGTTTGCAGTTCTCACCACTCGCAGGCGAAAACCCACCGACCGGCATCTAAGACACCAGACACCATCCCCAACGTCAATCTCAACCACGTCTCCTCGACAGCGTCAAATTAAAACGAGCAAAATGTATCCTCACTCACGCTGCTTCTTTCGGTGACGAGACAAAGATGACAACCAGTGCCCGACAGTACCAGCCTCCAAAAACAAGCCAGACGCCACAACGAGCACACTATTGAGCGATTTTGTTTGCAGCATTGTAGACATCGGTCGACCTTCTGCTTCTGGCCCCTTCTCTGTCCCTTGTAACGCCCGAATTAAAAGTGCATCTGTAGCGAAAACTTTCATCCAATTTGCGTGCGACTGCATGGTGTTGATACTCGCGCAAACCCATATGTGTTTCACCCTATGGGAACATAAATCGTTCGGTATTCGTCACCAAAAAAACAAAATATACGATGCACGGGAGTTTTTTTTCGTCTTCTTCTACTGGAGAAACTTGCATCGGAAATGTGTTTGAGTCACGACAGTAAGTGCCCGACAGGGCGCACGTTTGCCGGTTGCGTGTCAATCATGTGTTACAATTAAATTTCTCCCCAAAGGTGAGGATTTTATTTTTAGCAAGTATGTAAGCGACATGTTGCTGGGGCGAGATGCTCATTATTCCTGTTATGGTTTGCAAGGTGAATTGTGATATTGTATTGGTAATAGGAACTTCACATGATGTGTGATCTCGATCACAAATAGTAAACAGCCTTATATTGTTGAGCTTAGTAAACAGTACAGCGCCATCTTGTGGATATACGAGACAACATGTCTCTATGTGACGATATTCGGTAGTTCCAAATATGAAATATCTTGAGATACAATATAAATAAATCTTTTTCAGTTAATTCATTTAAAAACGATAGCTGTTCTTTAATCTCTATCAATCTCAAAAACTACATCAATTGCTGCAGTATGTCTGAAGCTTGGCACACATACATAATTACCCGATCGCTAGAGGCTGATTCATCGAACGATTGTGTTGCCCTAGGCTTCTCAGCTGCTTTCTAAAATCTTCACCACCATTTTCACTGCCTCCAACGATTTGCTCACCTCTCACCGCACTGAAGTACGTATGTGTCATCGCACCACATCGTTCGGGCGGTCGCGACAAACATGCCGCCGCCTGTCTCAAGTTCAATGGCACATTTCAAGGAAACCGCAACATGACGCGCCAAAGAAGAAAAAAAAAACCGAAAACAAAGCGAATCAAAGATCACTCAAATAATATGTACGTTTTGGGTTTCTTTTCTCTCTCTCTCTGGTCTCAGATTGCTCCCGGCTGCTGTGATCATTTGAAAGGAACAAATTATTATTATTTTTATTGTGGCCCTTTTACGTCGTTCACGGTGGAGAAGATTTCTTTTTTTGTTGTGTGTCACATTCTGCTCTGTGTGGTTTTCTTTTGGAAGGATACACATTTTTCACAATCACTCTGATCTCCCTAAGGGGTATCTCTAGGGGAGTCCGAACCTGATGGTGATGATAATGACGATCGTTCCCTACAGATGCGCCTGGTCAGACACATTAAGATACTGCTGCTGGGATGCTGGATTGTACGCCGCACAGCAACATATAATAATGAGCCAACGCTTCAGAACAGAGAACTATTACCCTGGGCGACATTAGAACGAGTTACGAGCCGACAAGTGTGTCTTCCCTCGCAGAGTGACACCCAGAACAGACATGCGATTCTACAAATGAAAAAGATGCCCCGTTCAAACCGATGACATAAAGCGTCTTCTGGTGGTTGAAAGTTGTTCTCATGGAAGACATGTTCTAGATGTGGTTACAGATATTCCAAACCAAAAAAAACCTTCCATTCCCCCAGATACATGAAAGATCCGAATAGTGGTTTCACCCTGGGGGCAGTGGGCTTGATAGTCATAGGGTAGCAGCTTCAGGGAATCTTCAATCCGTTACTCAAATGTAAAGAGGCAAACCCCCGTTCAAACGCAGCATAAACAAGCTTAGATAAGAATTGACGGTTGGTAAAGACGGGTGATAATAATAAATGAATTCTCAAACCCGTGCAGCCATCCAACCATTGTGGTGGTACAGACGTTGCTGACTTGTGCATTTTTCCTTCAAGATAGATCTTTTGTTAATGAATCCAAAAACTGAGAGATGAGAATAAGCTGCAATCATTAGCAGATTATTATGAGATATTTGTTAAATTCGGAGTGCATTGTCAATTTTCTCCTTTTACTCGGTTTGTTTTCTTCATTTTTCATATTCCTAGGAGTAAAATGATTATCGTTAATTACATGTTATGGTTTATTCTGCTTTGTTCCTTTCAAATAGTATTTTTTTATTATTAGAAATGCTTCAACTATTTAAATATTATAATCACATTTGTATTTCGTTTGAACTGTTTACTTTGTTTGTTTTTATTATTCAAAGTAATTTACTTTTTCGCCATTTTATGTGTTTCTTTATGTGTTTTATGTTTGTAACATTTTTTATTCAATATGCTTCTTCACAATTATTAAAAATCGATTCTAAAGCATTTCTTGATTTATTCGTAAATTTTATATCTAACTTTTTTTTTGTTTTTAATTCAAAAATTTGTGTAGTTTCTTGCAATTTTTATGTTGATCAAATTTTATATACGTTCATAAGACATTTGTATTAAGTTTTTGCTCTTTATTCATTTTACAATATTTTAGATTTTGATTTAATTTTTATTTATTTATTTATTTATTTGATCCAAAATGACGGCTTAACGCCGTATTGTATTTTTTAACACCGCTTATTTTAATTTTTCAATTACATTTTAAAGTGTTAAATATGACCAATTAGTTTAAACTATAAAAACCAAAATATACAAAGTAAACATGCGATGCGTCTGAGATATATGAAATATGAAGAATATCATAAGCAATCAATTTTCATTCGTTAAAAGGTTTCACTTCAAAATAATTTCTCAAAAATAAATATTTGCAAGGGATTCCTGTCCTTTTAGTTTTCTAAGTCTTCCCATCTTCCAACCGACAGACGATTTCATCACATTACAGGGAAAAAAAGCCACGAGCCATATCAAGAGCAAACAATACACATCCCAAAAGTTCTACAAAGAAAACGCAGCGTAGAAGCATTCTAACAGCACAAAACAACGCCAAACTTGTTCGGTTTTACGGCTGCTTCAGCCCAAAAATAAAAAGAACTCATCGCTCCAATGCTCAGCCGCACTTGCAGAACTTACACCACTCACTAATTATCTTTCATTTGCAATGTCCATACGAAAGGTTCGCTTCTGCAGACAACCAAGCTGCAGCGCGCCATCACCCGCCATCATCGATGCTGGATGATGGCCATCGCAGCATCGTCTTCCACACCGATAAATAAAACCATTCTTTATTCGCCCTTTTTCCACCCCTTTTTTGGCGCAAAAGGTTAATGCTTCGCGCGTCAAATTGCGGCTCAATTTCTGCATCGGATTGCGCGTTTTTTGATGGAGTGACTGATAGAGAGAGAGCCCAGAGGACTGATTGTATGCTTGATGCTTTACATCACAATGTTAGGATGCTCATCGTCTAATTCGATTGTAAAATGTAATCCAACTCTCGGAGTACAGATGTAACAGAAGATGCCGGCATAGTAGAGAAAGATGCTGCTCAAGAAAGTTGCTGCTACTTTTGTCTTCTATCGGTCCCGGCGTCCGCAGTGAAACTTTTGCAGCCCACCCAGCCAACGCGGTGTGTGTCTGGGGGCGAAAATGTTATCGTGCAAGCTTAGTATTCAAATCAGGCGAAAGAGTTTGCCACTCGTTAAGTGATTCCGCAGGAAAACTACTGTCAGAACGGCACGATAAACAGAAAACGTGACGGTACCCCCGGTTTACCAGAGACCGGCGTTGTCCGTTCACCGAGTGAAAGCATCAACACAGGGAAAAATGCTGCTTCAGCCGCGTTTGATAACTTTAACTTTAATTGGTCAGCCATACTGCGGCGCTACTTATTTGCGACGAAGCATTACATTCAATTCGCCGGCCCCGTAATTGGCGAAACGCGCGATGATAATGTTGCGAGAGCCACTTTTCTTGGCGTGACGGAACGGAATGGCAGCAAAACATTGTACCAGCAACTGGGGTGGGCGGTTTGGTTGGGTTGGGGTCGATCAGTTACACAAATTGATACAATGATGTGGAGTGATTGTATCGTGTCCCGGTACCTCGAACATTGAGCGGTGATGGTGCACTGATTTCGCAAATTAGTCCCTTTCAAGGTGCCGGGGAATGGAAAGAATTGAATGAGAGAGAGAAAAAGCAAGAAGAAAAGCAGTTCTGGTGATGAAAAGTTATATCCACCCTGCCAGAATTATTCTAAATCTTGGTGAAGACGTAAGAATTTTCTCTTACTAGGTTGCGTGGAAAGAAAATTGAGCACGGGAATGTAGCAGCAGCTTTCATTAATCATTTTGCCAGAAGTTCGGGGTCCACTGTTTAGGGGATGGTAAACAAAAAAAAAACGAAGGAAGAACACATTCAACAGACAGATCTCGCTGACGCTGACCGTATCCATCCATCCATCTTGGTGAAGTTATGACGCAGAGTCATGGAGTCTTTAGAAAATCATGCCACCCCACCGGCAGCACAAAGCCAGCGAGTCCCACGTAAATTAAGTCTTGCGGCAACTTGTGAGACATGTGACTCCCGTCCCGAGCTGGGTTGTAGAGAGCTCATTAACCTATGTGTATGTGGGGTTTCTTTTTGTCTCCTTATTTTCTTATGCGGTTGACCAAGAATTCTTGCATTTTTTAAAGCCTCCGAACTACTTCAAAGCGCCTGTTGAGCTCTTAATATGAGGCCTATTTTAAAGATTTTTTTTTGAAACTTACGGATATTCTGAGTGTTCCGAAAATTGTGTAACTGTCAGCTTCAGATTGTGCTGTTGCTGTTCTTGAATCACCTTTTGATCTGAATGTATCTAAGTCCTCTGAAACGCCTAATAGCAGTCAATAATTTATCCAAGGCCTTCATGGTAGAATTACGATCAGCAACCATCACAATTACATATTTCGACTACTCTGCTTTTCTTCAATGCTATTAATAATATTGATTTCTAATCCAATTTACATCACAAGATCGGTAATTAAAATTTCTACCGTTCTCATTATTCGTCAACAACGCCCAGTCGCATTAAAATCGAAACCGTTTCGATTGCAAAGGGTTTATGTAAAAGATCATCTCGTGACCATCGAAATCAGGACCAAGTCCTGATCGAGATATCCCTACGCAAAGCAAGATTACAGATAAAATAGCAGTCATACCAAATATCCTAGGTAAATATTCAATTTTGAAATCCAAGAAGGAATGATCTGACGATTCTTCATTATGAGTTCCTGCTAAAGTAGAGCAAAATACTTTCCGGTATGCCTTTCCGGTTCATTCCTTCTCCTATGCGTATACAACAAAACTAAACCAATTACCCAATATTGCGTAATTGTTTGCTTAATCTCCATCAGATCTAGCTCCAAAACAATGGAAAAAGGTCATAAACAAGACTAGAGGAAGCTGATAATAAGGAACTTCTTATCAACCATCACAAAAGATATTTGGACATAGACAACTAGGAAGAGCGATGGACATAGACAACTTCATCATAACGATGTTAATGAGTTCACGCCACGCCATTAGGAAGCTGATCCAGATTTCTCACCGATAAAAGCGCATATTTGCAATCTTTTTTAATGCAAAAATACCTTTCCAAGAAAATAAATATTCATTAAAATTAAACCCACCGGCAAAGAGATAACAGTTTCGAGGTGTGAACATGTCTTGTGGAGAAAGTTACCATTCTACTAGCTCAATTAATTGGATCATTCCAATGTTCCTATCTATTTCTTTTCCAACTAAAATATTCATACTTTGTTGGAGTAAAATTGCAACAAAAATTGTAAGCAATTGAACTTCATCCACAAATAGCATCCACATGCGCATGACGTTCCAATTATCCCATCGCAAAAGCACCCAAGCTACTGCTGCTGCTGCTGTCAATTGCATACGGCAAAAGATGTATCTACTTCGAACCGTTATTACGTCGATTCTCCGCTTTTCTGGTGTGCATTTTTCACAACCATAATAAGGAACCATAAGCGCTAGGGCAGAGCGTGTTTATTCTCGTGCATCTTCTTCTAGACGGCAATGTATAATGGGGCCACCACGTGAAGCAAATTATCGGCACCGTACCGATATGAGTGATCATGATGATGCTGCTGACATAAAATCATGGTAACGCTCACATAAGGCATGGGAAAAACCGATATGTTCATGTTGAGATGTTGAGGTCCTGCCCCAGTAGAACGTGTTTCGAGCAGAATTGGAAAGATATCTCTCGCAACCAAAGGTAAGCCAACATCAACATTTAATGTCTATAAAAGGAGATACCGATAGTTGATGCGATCGTGAAGGATTTGTCTTCTTTTAAGGTAGGAGAAAAACTTGGAAAGGAGGATCGCTTTTTATCTGTGAAAGATCTCCTCTTATTACATCGATTAGAAGGTGAATAGCTGTCGTTTATGTCTTTCCGTTTTAAACGACTTTATATTGAATCGGTTACGTAATTACGTCATTAGTAGAGTATTAAACCGTAAAATATGACTCTTGACACACATCATCTCAAAGTTTGCCGAATCGAACAGAAAACTAATGACCTTATCGTCTAAAATTTCCATTCCACAGAAACGAGTTTACCATTTCCGGTACAAAGGATGGAACGGCCGGGCTGGAAGAATGATAAAAGGGAAAAACTTTTCCTCCCACACGACAGGCAACAACTACTGGATTTACGCACACCGGCCCATTCACCTTTGCCCTTTTGAGGAGCGATGGCTAAAGCAAAACGCGTCACCTCGTACGTCACACAGTGACACAATCTCTTTAAACACACCGTTTACAATTACATCGAGACGTACTTACCAGACGCTATGGGGGAGCACTGGATTAAATTCCACCCGTTCTCCACGTCCCATTTTCTACGCCAAAGACACCACCGTCACCAGAACCGTCAAACTCTGCGTGACGTTTTGTCATTTCATAATGCTCGGTACGGACGGAAGATTAAATTATTCAGCTACAGCCGGTTGTTCCACACGCACACGGCGTTCTTATCCACCTTACCTCATCGTCGGCTATCATGTTGGATCGTTAAAATCGACTTAATTCGTGCGACTGATAGTACGATACCGGAGTACGGAGATGATTTGTAAGCATTATCGTGCACGATTAAATTTTAGCTTTGTCGTTTTTATCGTTATTTATATTGTTTTTATATGAATAAAACAAAAATTAAAACATCCACACACACCCAAATTGCATAGTAAAAACAGCGCGAAAATAAAGTCATAACCTTGTGCGCGTTTTGAATCGATCAAACAAGACAGAGCAGTTTTTGGTTTGTTTTTTCTTTCCCCTCCACGCGAAAGGAATGCGACATTGGCAGTTTTTCCTGGCGACAACGTTCCGAAACGCATAAAAAAACGAGTCCAAAATAAACACATACACCTATGGGTTGAGCAGCACCGAGCGAATCTAACACTCAACCTCCAGCAACATTTGGCGTTTTGGGGCATCGGAATATGTCGCTGCTGTCGCCAAAAATATACACTTGACCTTCTTTCAGCGTGCGGTTTAGATGTCAGGCGCTTTTGTTAGGCTTTTTCCCACTTCCAGGTTCAAATCGGAATTGCCCAATTGCTAATGATGTTTGATTTTCGATCGATAGGTGGATTTAAATTTCAGTCCACAATTTAACGAGAGCAGCATCAAAACTGTGGGCAAGCCAAATAGACATCCCGAGAAGGGTTGTCCTTTAATTCTCGAAAAGGGCACAAGATTGAGAAGGATTACCGGTAGCAGTCAGCAGACCGAGAAGCGTCTTTAAAGATTAGATCGCATCGTATCGTACGACCCAATCATAGGTCAGTGTCCAGAACGTTCTTTGGACGTAGGGAATTGAGAAAGTGGGATAAACTGACAAGAACATGAATTCCAAAATTCGTGAACGGGATGGACAGAATATGCGATAAGCCTTTGAAAATAAAATGGGACTAGAAGAGCTATTCATTGTTAAAAATTGCTATCATTATAGCAACTTACAAAAGGAATTGCTTTAATAATCAGAATACATTTGATAAAATGAGATCAGGTTCGTATGGTACATTGAACATGCTAAAGGTAAACGCAGGCAAGTTTTACTTAAAATAAATAATTTATATTTAATTTTATTTCATATAAAACAGACAAATCCAGTAAATGTAAATAAAACAGTAGTAAAATAAAGACTGTTCAATGAAGACTGTTTTTAACAGAAATTCAAAAAGAACTAAGCATAAAACATTTATTAATATGTGTTTGACATGCTTTTTGTATCAATTTACACTTATAAAATATGAATATTTATATATTTTTTTAAAAGAAACAAGAAGAAAGCATGTTCTTGATTTAAGGAGCACGATTTATCGAAACTTAGATAAATTGAAATACAATGTAAGCTCGCAAAACGGTAACAAACTAAATCATTTTAATAAAATCAATTTAATAAAGGCAAACATATGACTTTTAAAAGAAGAAACATATTAAAAAAAATATACTGAAAACTCAAAAACATTTAGAAAGTCGTGCAAACTGTATACAAATAAATCGACAACATACCAAAAACACAATCCTTCATATTATGTTCAACAATCATAAATTTTTTTTTTTATTTATAGCTTTTGGCGAAGATATTTTAAATAAATTTCATGAAATTGAAGATTTTATATTGGTTTCAAGGAACTTTTAATGGACAGAAAAGCTTCACTATCCATTCTACAAAATTCATTAGTAACGTTTGCAGTTCCTACTAACCGAGCAAGGGATTTTCCAATGAAATCAGGAACGAGCAAACGTATTCTGGGAAATTTTAATTACCACTCTCTACCTGATATTTCATTGAGTGAGGCTATGGGAACATCCCATTCAACCGTACATGTATGTCGCAAAACAATTTGACTCTTTTACAAATTTATTTATTTAATAAAGATAACATAATTTCAGCAATTTTTAAAGAATAATCATGCGCGATAAGACAGCACGAAATGAATAAGATTGTTCCATCACACAAAACCAATCCATCTGATATTAGATCCGATCAGGCGAACAATCAAAATGCAAACCAATATTCTTTCCACATTTTTTTGCTTCATTTTCTCATTTTCCTATCAAAATATTTTCATCCTTCCGCTTCACGCTACACACTCTAGACCGTGCGGAACGGAATATCATGGATTTATCGGGCAGTTTTTTCCCCCTTTTTCGTTATCGTCATACACACCAACAAAAATCGATACGATGAGTATTGGATTAAATTTTTATAACATCGTCAATCGATTCCACGACGAACGTTAGCTAACCTGAGACCACTTCCGGGAAAATTGACAGGAAAAAGGGTGGACGAAACTCGGGTACCAATAAAATCGATCCAAACGAACGAAAAACTTCATTCTGAAATTGGACGAAAACCTATTTTCGATTTTCAGTTCAATTTTTCACGGTCACAGCAAGATAATAAAGCGAAGAATACTCCACTCCGGCACATAGATACACACACAAACCAGCTGATGTACCGGAAAGGAACGAAAAATGGGGAAAACACACAAAAGCGCAACAGCCGGCATCATCTCGAGGGAACCATCGACCACCATCAGGGGTCGGTCTCGCAGATGGGAATTTTCTTTTCACGGTCAACGGAAAAAAGCGGCCTTTGCCACAAAACCGGGCCAGATTCGATACATACACAACCGGTTTTGTTCTCCGTCAAATTGCCAAAAAAAAAAACAACAAGAAACAACACTAGAACGATTTTCTCACACAAGCTCTCAATCTTCGGGGAAAAACACTCGTTGGGGTGTCCCAAAAAATCGAGGTTTTCTCACTTTTCCGCCCCTGATAGCGGGTGGAAAATGGGGAGGAAGGAAAAGTCAGCTGTTTCATTCGCCAGTTCGTGGTGGTTGCGATTTTTTGGCACCTTGACCGCCATGAAAACATCACGAGACTTTGCTTTATTGGCAGCGGAACGTTGAACGGACGACGATCGGCAAGCATGGTAAACACAGCGTGTGTGTGTGTGTGTGTGTGGTTTATGTAATCGAAAGCAAGGTCGGATACGCTCGGTTAGGAATTTTATAAACAGATTGCAAAATGTTCTAAAAAAACACGCATTCTTAAAATTGCATACATTTAGGCGGTAGAACGTATCTTCTTAGCGAGATAGGATTTTCACCAAATTTTGCTGCTTAGCTACGCAAACTATGTTGCTGCATTTCAAACTCGAATGATAAAGTGTTTAATTTGTGTTTGATCGAACAAGCGGGAAAAATAAACAACAAAAAAACCCCTTCTGAAGGAAAAACTTAATCCACAACGTATCGGTACGTCAAAAAACAGGCACAAATGAAACGATACGATAGAGCAAAAAACCCCTTGCTGATAGTGTTAGTGCAACGAAGAGAAAGATAGAGAACGGGAAAAAACACGGTTAAGGATAAAGTTAGTTATCTACGATGAAAACTCGGTCAACAAAATTTCCCCATCACGACCTTCAAAAAATTATAAACTAAACTAAAGAGCGAAGGCGCGCGCGAGAGAGTGAGAGAGAGTAGCGAAAAAGGACTTTTGTACACGAATACAAAACTGGGAAACGTGAAAAACTCGCCAACACCACCCGAGGGTAGGAGAATCTGTAGTGGGAAAATTCTGACCCCCTTTCAATCCTCCCTTTCCTCCCCGTTTCACCACCACCATTACCACCCTTTTATAACTGGAAAAGTGTAAGCGAAAATGCCTTTATAACTAAACCGTCGAACAGTGTTACCTTGGTCGGTTGAGTTTCCACAACGTTCACAGAGCTTCAGCACATCCGCATGGACGCCTTTTCCATTCCACGGCGAACAGGAATGGCAAAAATGTTTCCTGCTCTCGGAAGGATTATTGAAGAGATTTGCTGTTCCCGCTGTTTCTCCCTGGGATGCGTACGGCAGTGTTGGGTTTGGGGAGGGTGGGCGATGAAATGGATCTTCATTCACGGAAAAATCTCGTTTTTTCTTTTCTTTTACTATTTTGACTTTGATTTTCTTAATTTTCACTGGTCACTATTTTGCTTCTTTTTTTTTTTTTGTTTTGTTTTGTGCAACACTTTTCTGTAAGGATTAAACTGTTGCTCAATGGATGTATGGGTGCTTTCTTCACACCGTTACGTAGATGCAAGAAAAGTCCTACAACGAACACTGTTTAACGACTCTCACAGAGGCTTTAGAAAATGAGACACAAAAACACATGAAACACACATATTAAAAAGAGATTCAAACTAAAGCTGTTAAAAGGACATTCTTTTGACATTTGAGGAAAAACACTAACATTTTTAGGAACTACACACTAATGACTTCTATCAAGACGAAGAACAAAGACACAATTTTTAAAGAAATTAATCACACACTGTAAACATCCTTCTATTTTTTTTAAAGATTCATTCACCAACTCACTTTTCTCATGCGCTGTTTTTATGTTTAAACTTTTTCACTTGTTTTCTGATCTGTTAGGTTGTGCGTTGAAAACCAAAAATTCGTAACCTAACCGTGAATTCGATTTACTGCTTCCTTTTTCCGTTTCTTTTACCATCTTTGCGTTTGTGTGTGTGTGCGTTTTTTATCTCTTTCTTTTAACATGTTTAATTCCAATTCCGTCGTCCACTGCTACGTAGCCGGTGTTTTCATCGCGAACCCACACACGCGAACGCTCAACACTTTCTCACACCTGCCGCAAGATGCGTGGTGAGCTTCTTTTACTGCTCTTCTTACACTTTTCTATCTTACAGGTAAAAGACACGGCAAAAGAATACGAAAACGGGCAAGGCAAGCAAGAAAATAAATTGAAGAAAATACAAGAAACGAAAAAAAATGGAAGCAAAACAGCAGCTTAAGCATTGAGAAATACGCGACGACGTGGTCGCGCGCGCGCGCGCGCTCACCACATTCACGGCAAACGCAAACCACTTTTATATGCTTTCTCTTTCACGCCGTTCGTATTCTCTTTCTCGCTTGCCGCGCGGTTCTTCACCTGAGTCAACAATTTTTGGAGCTTATTTTTTGATAGTTTTCGGTTTTTCTTCCTTTTTTTTCTTTTGGGGAGTCTTCTGCAGCAGGTTTGGTTCTTCAGTTTCTTTACCACGCGGGCTAACATTACCACCCGGAGGCAACCCATGTTGGCCATGATTGTGTGACTGTGTGCGTTTGCTAGATGCTTTAAAAGCAATTCTTCATGTGCTTCATGCAGCGGGACAAGGAGAAAAAAAGCGTTTTAAGTTTATTCATCCCTAACGAAAAACAGAAAGAAACATCAGCCATCGCTTTAGAAAACGAACATACGAATACGGTAATAAAAGATATATTTTTAAAATTCTTTTGCGCTGGTTAAGTTATTGCTGTAATAAAACTAGTTTCTGCACTGCGCTACTTAAGAAGAAAAATTATGTAAATGTGTGAAGAAAAACTACAAGCGAAAGAAATTGTTATGAATATTTTATTCCTCACATAACGAGCCACGGAAGAATTACATTTTTGAAAAAGCAGCGCACATAAAACGGTTTTAATTACTCATTTTATTGCTTAGCGAATGTTACACTCATAAAGAAACGCTTCATCCGTGGTGCTCAGAGCGTCTTTTAAAGCATCTTTTCACACGCAAGCAAGACGGTTTACAATCTATCGACCGACTGCGCATATAGGGCGAGAAAAATCATTTAAACACACAAATCACGCTTTCAGCATATTAAAATAAAATCATATAAGTCGGAAATGACTTCTTCAAAAAGGAGGGAGTAAATTTGATAGAAGCTCCGCACAGGGTAACGCACCAAACGCACACAAAAAATAAGCACAAACTCCTCACTAACTCCACAATATAAACGCTGTTTGCACATTTAAACAAGCAAACCACAGTACACAACGAACACCATCCTTTAGCGGGCTTTCAAATCGATCATTTTCCAACTGTTAGCACACCCGAAAGCACACCTGACGAATGGCCAGCGTGCCCACCTTTTCACAAATTACACACAGGCACACAAACACCAACACTACCAACCGTCAAGTACGCGCAACCAACAAAAGCACGACGCGAAGCAGCACAACCCGTCTAACACGAGATACTGACGGAGCGAGCCGTGTTGGTCGAGGGCCGATTTTCGAATGCATTTTCCAGCCCGATCGACGGTCCGTTCGACGCCGCCCGTTGCATGGCCGTACCGAAAGAGAAACAAAACCCCGCCAGTCGTGTTGATGCGTTTCCACGGATAATCGGGAGCGTGCAGGCTGTCTCGCTTTACCGTACCGGGTGGTGATTGTGCTCCGTGCTAGTCGCGCACCCACAGACGCTTACCGCGTGCGTTGTTAGTGCGAGAGCACAATCGCTCTCTCGCTCTCTTGAACACGGTCACCAACACTAATGCACAACAAACAAGCGCACCTGTACAACATCGCACCCTCTGTCGCGCAACATCCACGAAAACAAACGGGCGCAACATAACACAATTCCGAACGGACGCGCGCGCGTGTGTAAAGGAAAAATCTCCGGATCCCCTGTTGGCAAAAACCGAAGTTTTTCTATGATCTCTCGCTTTTTCATCGCTTCCTCTCGTTCTAATTTGAGTGATTTTCCCCCTCTGACTCTGAGATGAGTCCCATCGGGGGTTGTTGTTGTTGGAATTGCATGTGTGTGCAATATGAATCCAGAAAGAACAAAAGCAAAACGCGACACACACACCGCTCGATGCCGCCGGACAAGTCCGAAGAACAAGAATATCCAACACACACATGCACACAGTCCACCTTCGACGATCGTGTTTTCAATTGTGTTCAGTATGCGGACAGTGCAAGAAGGACGCGTGCAAATAAAACCGATGTTTAATCCGTTTATGAAAATTGAAAAGGTAAGCTAAACTATTAGATACTGTTTTTAACATCTTCCTTTCTATTAATTATGGTTCTTTCACGTATTTTCATTTGTTTTAGCGGTAATCCAAAGCAGGGAAACCCCGTCGAAGAGGTTGGCATCGTGCGCGTCGTCTCTACAGCAGAACAGCAAGGGAAGGTTAACACCGTACAGCGACATGACAGGTAATGTAATAGCATTTAAGGTTATTTGAGTGATAAAGTGTAGTGAATTTCGCGACAAATTAAGGAAAGTGAAGAAGTGTACAAGAGTGAAGTGAATTTTTTAAAATAATGTAAAACAACGGAAAGATAAATAAAAAAATTTGTTCAGCGTGACGAGTGTGTTGTGCTTCACTGTGCATGTGGAAGGAAAGAAAAGGGAATGAAAGAAACACAAAAGAACGTGAACACACCGTTCGGGCTGAGGGGAAATTGTCGTACTAAGCTTCGGCTTGGTACCATGAAAGTAAAGCGGAAAGTACCACAATTTTTCGGTTCGGGATCGTTCGGGATGAGGGGAAATTGTCGTACTAAGCTTCGCCTAGTACGATGAAAGTAAAGCGCAAAGTACCACAATTTTTGAGTTACCTCTGCCAGGTGGGTACCACAATTTTTCGGTTCGGGATCGTTCGGGATGAGGGGAAATTGTCGTACTAAGCTTCGCCTAGTACGATGAAAGTAAAGCGCAAAGTACCACAATTTTTGAGTTACCTCTGCCAGGTGGGTCGACAGCTGATTTTGCGAGAGCCTGCAGTATACACAATACGCTTGTGGCTTGTGGCTGTAAATAAGCATCAGCACGGTGGGAAGCAAAAGTCTTCAACAAATGAAATGCGCTTCTCTCTGGCTGGCACTGTTGTTATCAACATGCGTTTGTACAGCAGCGAATAATGATTACAGGTGTGTGCTGATGAAGCATATACACTCGAAACATGAGAGCATTTTCGGATGCACCTCTTTCTCCACAGTTCCACCAGTGCAAGAGCAAGGTGGGTACGTGGCAACGCGTGTGTGAGTATCTCTGTGTGTGTGAGTGCTGGGAAATGCAAGAATGCATGCTTCGACAACATGCAATGTGCAACCGCGCCGTTGATAATAGCTGATGTATTGCAGTGTGTTTTCAATATTCATTTTTCGTATGCTTTATCTCATGTAAGGTAGTGAGCTTTTGGGGAGAAGTTTGTTACATATTTAATTAATTATTATTTACTTTTTTATGTAAAGGTTGTAAATATTTATTATTTGCACATGTTTACTTCTCTTTTGTAACATCTGGTTTGCATTTATTGTGTTATTAAAATATTAAATAAGTCATAAAAGAAATTTAGTTATATTGTGTCACATTCTTAATATTCTTATCATTTGAAAACTAGTGGAAATGTATATTATTTGCCCACTTTAAAAGTGTATATTTTGCAAGGAGAATTCTTAACAAAGAACAACAATTTACATTTAAAATAAAACGAAACAAAATAAATTATTTTATACCCTTTTGAACTAAACAAATTAATAAAATAAAAAAGTGAAAATATAATTTTGAAATGTATAAACAAATATAATTTTGAAATGTATAAACAAATATATTAAATTCATTAGTAGAATGACAAAGAAATGGACAAATTAGTTTATGTCGTTCGCTACAACCTGCAACAGCTGGTATCATCTGTGTCAGTGTGATCTTATTCCTGTTATTATGACTACGACTTTAATTTTTGCAATTCGCAACAACCAATATGCTCATTATCACACCGTCCGCCGGACGACAAACAAACTCTCGCACACTCCCCGCCTATCCCACACCCTTCCTTCCACCTTCCATCGATGGACGACCTCTATTTATGGACATTCCACCACGACACTGCACCGCACTCCACGCGGCTTACTTAATCTTCCGGGGACTGGAAAAGAAAGTCAAGTGCATGAACGACGCCAACCGAACGACGCAACGATGCCGTAACACCGTGTAAACGACACCCAGAGACGTACCCATACTATCGTAATACGCGCCCGGACAAAGAATGCATTCGTTGCAAAAAGTAAGATGCATTGAGGTGCGCAGCAATGCATCGGGTGTCTTTCTTCGGTTGTTTCTTTTCCAGTTTAATCGTAGAATTTATTCTCCTTTGCGTTCGCCTTTATTCATCGTTCGTCTATTTCCACGATTTTCTTTATTATTTATTGCCCCCGTGCAACTGCTCATTATCGGTGAGCAATGAAGTGCGCGCGATCGATTGAGGTCGTCGTGTGTAGGTTTGCTAGGACTGGATGTAGTGACATTCCCCCATAGGTCTGCGGTATCTCTTATCCGGCGTACCTTTGTTGATCGTGTCGTTCGATAGGTGCAACAGGCGTGTACAAGGGGATGCAAAAGCACGAAAGAATAAGTGGTTTGTTAGGCGCCAGAAAGGAGGCCACACTTAAACCAGAGCAATGTGTGTTAGGGGGAGCGCGATCTTCTAAGGACACGTGTTGCGTAGTCGGTAACGGTAACCTCGTACCGTTGAGTTGAGGCTAAAAACGAGGACAGTTACGGGGCTTAATCAGATATTAATTTCTAGGCTTGATCCCAAGAACTCATCAACGATGATAAGATGATGTGGTATAATTCTGCTCATTAGAGATATCTGGTCTTTATCTGCTTTGTACTTGACAGCTGTCAAATGGTGAGCTAAAATAGTTTATAACTATTGATTGAAAACTGGCTGTATTATTAGCTTTAATACCCTTAAGATTTCTTTAATTTTGTGTACATTTTCTTGATGCTATTATAGCGGTATTACTTCACTATAATTCCTTAAGCGTAACAGCTACAATTTATAGCATTCATCCCTAACCAAACCACCCAAACCCAGCAAATAAATTTGTTCTTTGATCCCATCGCCCACTATTAAGAAAAGCAAGTTTTATATCTTCTGCACGGACGACCCGGCACGCCAGTAATGACATTCTTTCCTGGGCACGCCTTTTTCCTGTCGTTTGCTCCACATGTGAATATTTTCTCGCTATTTTATTGATCCTATAAGCCAGCAGCGATACATCACAAATAATACTTCGACCTTTCCCGGGTCTCCCTGAAAGTCACACATTAAACGATAATAGATGATAGTCGGTCGCATCTTTCGCTCGGTACCCCATGTCTCAACTAGATCAATTTTAACGACTCTCACACACTCACCCACAGTATCAATCGATGGTCTAATATGTGACGGGTCTTGGATCTGGTATGTTCGGAAGGATAAGATATGGGTTCCACTCCCCCCAAAAAAAAAAAGGCAACTACAAACTGCCACACATAAAACTCGCTCACCTGTAACGAAAGTCAATAAAAGTGTGAACCGTTTTAATGCGCCGTTATAAATAGGCCTCCCACTACAACCGTTCGCTCTACTAACGAGTGAACTTGGGACGGTCAAGTTTGTGCAACGTTTCGCTATACTTCTGCTAGGGGGCAGTCAACCAATTTTTGGTATTCGGCTCGTTGCATGCATTTATTGCTTTATTACCATCCTTTTTGCAAAATTTTCGCTGTACTGGAAGATGTACTAAAACATTTCCAAACTACCCGGTCGAAAACCTTGGTTTACCTTGATAAAAAAGAAAACTAAAAACTTTAAAGAATGTTCATTGAGGTAATGGTGTACCGTCAGCGCAAACCCGTTGGTCATTAAGAAAATGAATCGCGGTTAGTTTACCGAAACAACAACCGCTACAACAACCAGCCAAAAAAACAGCGACAAGCAAAACGATCCTACACTATCAGTGTCTTGAGCGTCCGTATCTCGAGCGAAACGATGGTCGTTCAAAGAACCAACAAAAAAAGCACTACACAACACAGCAACATGATAAGAGAGCGTTGTCCAGTAGCAACAGCACGGAACAAAAGTCCTCCACTTTATTCTCACAGCACCGAACAACAGGGAAATTGCGAGTTTTTGTTCAATTTTACAAACCTTCTCCACTGGAAGGTGAACGATTTTCGCGAGAATAGTCACGACGAACCGGCGGCTGGACACGCCGGGAAAGTCTCTGACCTGGTTAATTTAATGTGGTGGTACCATGCTACCAACTTTATCAAACAACGTCCACCCATGTTTATCCGTGAGTTTTGTGGCATTGTAAGGGACCCGGTTTGTGCAGTAGTAGGAACGAACTTACCTGTCATTGTGTGTCTATCTTTCTGCCCTGTCAGCTTATAAATATTCCATTTGCAAAAAAGCAAAAGTCGTACCGCTTTGATTTATTATATTGTGTGAGATTTGTTAATTATCTGAAGTAATCTGATTGCTTTAAGTATATTCAATTGCATTGTTTTAGAGCTATTGCATTAAAGTTTAGAATGTGGAGTAAGACATGATTGGTATCCAAAATGTATAAGGTTATTCTGGAGGTCTCATGAACGAAGAAAAAATAACCAGAAGATAAATGTAGACTCAATAGCTCTATCTGTCAGAGACTCCGTTTTATCAAACATCACTTTCTCATTTCCTTATCAGTGCCCAGAATGGCTCACAAAATCCTCCTGACTCATGGGTGTGAAAAATTGCACAATCCAATGTAACCTTTCGTGTGTTCGGTGGGGGGTGGGGGGGGGGAGAGAAATCGAAGATAATAAATCAAACAAATAACACCTGGCGGAACTTCCGAGCACACAGCTGGGTCAAACACATCTTATCGAAGCAATATTTGTTGAGGCAGTCCGATAGTACAGGCAAGTGCTTGGGGTTTAAGAGTCCCAGTGGTGGAACTCTCCAATATGGTTCACCTGATTATATTTGACAGGTCAACAGTAGGCTGTATCGATCCGAGCTATGATTAGATATGGCTCGAAGACTACGCACCAAGCAAGGGTGCGTCTCGTCGTGTACAGCTGTGCGATTGCGTGCAACAGATATCTTCTTATCTTTCGCAAAGGCAACACCCTCTAAAACTCCAAATGGTCAGACAAAGCGGCGTGACCTACTTGTGGATGTGAAGGTGCTCAAAAACTGTCAATCCACTGTCTACTTAGGGCAGACATTAGTGGTAGACGAGATGGAGCGATACCTCCAACGGTTTTAGACTGGAAGACAGATATCAGTATAAGCGGAGAGTCATTCTTTATCTCTTGACATGAGATCATCATCCGGCATTGTTTGACAACAACAACAAGATATCTTCCTTATCATTCGTCAGCCATTAGTTGCTGTTTAGCATCACCGTTCAAATATGTCCTGCTCTAGTTTGAAAATAAAAACACAATATTGCGTCGCCCGTACACTAGCAGACTTTGTTGTCCGAAAACCATAAACCGTGGCGTGGAGGTGAGTGAATCATGATGGAACTAAGCTTACAATCCGGAAAACCAAGCCAAACATTAGGATTTATGGCGATGGACAGACTCGAGAGAGCTCACAGCTCGTAAATAAACGTACCAGTAAACACGGCGTGGCCACATTCGTTAGTAGACGGTGCGCGCTGGTGCACCAATGCCGGGTGTGGTGGGTTGTATTGCTTTGTTTGTGCAGCACACTTCCTAGTGTGGCAGTGTCGTCTAATAGCGCAGCAAGATTGCAAGATTGAACTCGTTTAATAACCGGCCCCCGTTGTTGTTTGTGCAGTGCGCGCTAGGTGCGACCGGTACCACCACCTTACGTAATGTCTGTCAGTGGGAAAAGGGTACTAAGTTCTGTCGTCTGGTTCGAACACAAACACACGCACACTTTGGTGAGACGATGGTGAGATATGGTCGGTGGAGTGTACTTACTCGAATTACTGCCATTTCTCTTTCGCTTACCAATGAGGGGGACAGACACAACACTCCTTCATTGTAGGAAGTAAATGACAAGTGACTTCTATTGTCTTACTGTCGGAACTTGAAATCGGATCGAATTTAGGTTAATTACTGTTTGTTCCAGAGTACTAGTGCCCGGGTGACAAGGGAAATTCGATTGGAGGTAATATCGCTCAGCATTGGATTAAGTAGGATCAGGATTGCGGCATATCCCTGACCTCACCAGGTGGTCGATAAGATATGTTGATGAAACACTGGAAACCCATGGGTCAAACAAACACACAACCTTAACCCTTTGCGGCAGGAATACTGAACCATAATTGCTGGACGCCTTCGTACCACAAGTTATTTTCAATCATGAAGCGTACACCTCACCGAAGCCAATATCTTCCAGATATGCATTGCATCTGGACCAGTGGTTCCAATTTCTTCTCAAGGTTCGCATCGTCATGATGTCAGACGTTATACACCATCTCGTTGGAGCACAGGCGCGCGCGCACACACGCACGTTCCAGCCACCAAGGCCATAATAAGGAAAGCAGTACGTGCCCCCGAACACAGTCACGCAATAAAACCTCAGTCAACCTCTGTAACCTCACCAACCACCACCGAAGCTACCCGCAGTGGTGCATTGATTTTACAGAAATTTATTCCCAAACACCTCTACCAGTTCGCCCACGTGTCATCGACATCGGCGATGCACTTTTCCCCACCTTTTTCTTCCGTACCCGCCTATAAATTGCGAATTGAAACAGCATACACTCACATCCCCGTGACGCAGTCTTTGTACGGCTCTCCTTTATTGATGCACAGTGCACAACGGCCGTGCACAGCTTATCGTTGATACGATTACGACTCTCGCATTAAATCCCACACAATTATTTCGCAAAAAAAAGAACACAATAGGCGAGTGCATTTTTCCATTTTTTTTTCTCTCTCGTTTCTCGCCACTGTTAAGATGCCAACCGCCAAACAAGGAAGTTCATGGGCAAGCGTGTTGCAGCATGCACTTCCACTGTATGTCGACAAATTTTCACTTTTCTTCACCACGACATTGCGGCGTTTCACCAAGAGCAACCCTTTCGCCAGGAGCAATCAACTTCGCCAAGTGCCGTGGGCTGAAATGGATGCAACCGATGGAAATGGATGATACTTCCCGGTTCGCTTTCCGGGATTCATCAGCCTAATGTGTTTGATTCACTTTCGACCGTAATGAAGGGGTTTTTGTTTTGTGCTGTTGTCTGAAGGGTACTTTCGTCAGCCGGCATTGTGTGGTGGCAGTGGTCGTCAATATTGGTTCACTAAGCTTGGTTTAAATTGTAATCGATACCTGGACTCGTGTAAAAATGGGATTTGATTATATTACTTTTAAAAATAAGACAAAAATATGAAAGAAATCAAAGAACAACTCAGATACAATAACATTTGAAGGAATTAAACGAACAGCAACAAAAAAAATCAAGAAAAAACATAAGAAACACAAAAATACAAAGCATATAATAAAGAAAACGGAGAGAATAAAACAAAACGGAAATATAAAACACAAAGAAAATAAAATGTTGTTTATGATATAAACTATTTCATGACAAAATCAAAATCAAAATGAAAAATATAAATATCGAAACACTAAAAGTACAAATTTAACGCTTAAACTTCGAAGGAAACATACAAATTAATCAACAGTTATATAAAAATAAAGCAAAAGGTGTTTAATAGAAGAAAAAAACTTCTAAATAGATAAAACAATAAAATACAAAATAGAAATACAAAAAAAAGCTCTTTTCGCCATTGATACGCTCTTACAGTTACGCTCACTCCTGCGCTTAC
>KZ061593.1:521021-582518 GCA_002091835.1 Anopheles maculatus | reverse complement strand
CACACACACACACACCAAAATGGTAACAATAAAATAGTCAACTGCTTCAAGCGGGAGAGCGTCTTTGGGCGCACTGGGCCATAGGAACCGGACCTCATCCGGATCGCTGGAGGGCCCGAAGCCGATGATACGCTCTGCTGTCAAGCGTTTCATTGTAATCAGATGATTTAATGGGCATCTGGGGACCGTTTGTTGGGAGAACGGAGAACAAAGGGGAAGGAAGGCGAGCGGATGGATGTAGTTGAGGCGCGAGACTTTTTTGTAGAACCGGTACTAATCCTACGCCCCGAAACAGATTGATTGCCATCAAAAATACGACACATCAAGATTTGTGTTTCGATCGTTTCCCGGCCCCAATCTTCCCCTCCCCTCCCCCCGGCTTCCCTTCGCTTCCATCTTGCCATGAACGATGTCATTGCGGCATTTGGTATTGTGGTGTGTTTCAGCATTTTACAGACTCCCCGTGCCTGGCCTAGCAGCAGTTCCGCGCGCTTCACGCTATGCTTCGCGCCGTCGTCGCCGACTTCCCTTCGCTTCCATCTTGCCATGAACGATGTCATTGCGGCATTTGGTATTGTGGTGTGTTTCAGCATTTTACAGACTCCCCGTGCCTGGCCTAGCAGCAGTTCCGCGCGCTTCACGCTATGCTTCGCGCCGTCGTCGCGGGCGAGTTTTATTATTTTTGAGGCGCTCGTCCAACGACAGGACGGGATCGGTCCGGGATCGGTGTGACGCAGCGGCAAAAGTACAAACGTTCCGCAAACGTTTCTATCGTTTTGTATCTGACTTGTTCACAGATTTAATCTGTTCTGTTCTGGGAGCTTGGCTTGTTGTCTTTTTGCTTTTGCCCGTTTATTTCTTTTGCTTGTGGATCCTTTTTTTTCTGACCAGGTTTGTTGCCTCACTTGCTGCATTCCTTTCGGGATAGTTTGGGTGTTTGGTGGGCTAGGAAAGGCTAGAAACACTTTGCTTGTCCACACCTGAACAGGGGGTGAGAGGTTTGAATGATGCTTTGTTTGTGGTGTTTAGAGGATCAGTTGTATCTATTAACGATTATGTGTATGTACATCGATTATAAGAGACAATTTATCATTACTGGTTAAATTGGCCCAGTTTTAGGGCATCAAATCTCTGTTGCGAGATGAACAAGAACGCCTGAATGTATGCAATAAGACTTTTTTGCAGGTAGAATAGTGGTTTTCATGACACAAACATCTCATTCATCCTTCGAGGTTCATATAGTACTCATCATCTGGGTAGATCATGAGCTGTTGTTTGACAAGTTGTCTCTGGAAATTGTTCCAGATAACGATAACAGTATCCAGATTGTCGCTTACAGTTCGCAAACCATGGTTGGATTGTTCATCAATTTCTATTTTCAATCATAACATTAATTTCGCAAAGAATTTGGCAAAGTTACGGAGATGTCTCAGCACGTCCCAACTGTTGTAAAGTCAATAGAAACCCCGAATTTCTAGTCCAAATGTGCTCTGCGATGTATTTAAAAGCGTTACAGGTAAGACTCATTCGAACTGTCTTGATAAAATATAGTCAAGGGAACCAGAGACTAGAGAGTAGCCGAGGATACCAGTTTGATACGCTCAGTAACAGATAAAGAGCTGTCTAAAGCAACTAGAGATCCTTAAGATGAAGTCCGGAAGGATATGTCTGGAAGATTAAGGTAAATGCAAAAGGACGGACATCAAATCTTCTCCGAGCCATGTCCAAATCAGACGGAGAACTGTCTATTCTGCTACAGGGTTATTAAGTCAAGAAGTTGAGTCAGTTGAGCTTTACACGCAAGCGAGACTATAGAATAGATATCTTTAGAATTAATGTCCCCAATTCTGATTATGTGTTCCAAGCCAGCCTTGCTGCCGCCGAGTTTTAAGCCTTGAACATGCCTTCAGAGTAGATATAACCCTAGATAGGAATAGGAGCAACTTAAATTCTTCTTCCTCCTTGGCACTACAACCTCGTGAGGTCTTGGCCTGCTACTGCTAGCTGGAACCTTTTACCCGTAGCTGGATCCTCCTGCGTACGGGGAGGCGTTCCGTCGGGATTTGAACCCCGTGAATTCAGTTGAAAATTCCTGCCGTGTGAAGACCGGCGCTGCTATCGTATCAACCACCCAACTTAAATAGACGAACTTAACATATTTTGAATTCTAGGTGTTGTAAACAAACGGTTTACGCCGACAGTCGCTGTCACTGCAGCTTAGGAGTGAGTTAAGATGAAAGTATTGTGGCTAGGTATTGTGGCTTTTGTGTCCTGCTTGTATCTGCCAATCAGTCTGTAAAATTGAATCGAGTACTAGTTGCTTCTTCTAGGTTTTCTTCTTAAAACTGCCTCTAACATAATGTCACGTGGATCATCGGTATGGTAATCATTGCTGTAAAGCTTGTACTCATTAGCAAATCTAGTATATTAGAAGCAAAAGAAGAGCTTTCGCAAACACGAACGCTTTTCATCAGGTTTGACCGGTTTCCCGGGGGTGAAAAACGGTTCTCCAAAAATTTAGCATCCCCCCCCCATTAACAGGCTGTGGGATTTTGGCAAATCGTGTAAGCAAACTCGATCGAAAACGAGACCCCACAGCACAACATGTCACATCGTTGATCGTTTTATGATACTGATGTCTTTGCAGATCGTTAGTGTAAAACGTTCGGTCTCCCTTTTCCCCAATGGTTGGGTTAGTTCTCCCTTTTGTTGTTGTTGTGGCCGTTGATTTTGCATTCGCCACCAGCGTCCCCCCTCCTCCACCACAGCACAACATGTCACATCGTTGATCGTTTTATGATACTGATGTCTTTGCAGATCGTTAGTGTAAAACGTTCGGTCTCCCTTTTCCCCAATGGTTGGGTTAGTTCTCCCTTTTGTTGTTGTTGTGGCCGTTGATTTTCCATTCACCACCAGCACCCCCCCCATCGCCCCCAGCGTCAGTGAAACAGGATGGGAAAACAAGCCGTACCATGTGTAGGCCCCCATAATTATGGTCTATCGATCCGAAATCGATCGAACCGTGCCCCGATTGCAGGGGTGATTCGCCAACCCTCCCAAAAAAAAAAAACCACTGGCAGGAAGATTATCTCCCGGACCGGTTTCATAATTTACAACCTCCATAACATCCCACCCGGTACGGCTGGTGTCCATCACGGCCCTCGGGTTTCGTTCTTCAGCGTTCTTCAGGCCTCGATGGAGGAGATGTTTTATTTGCTGGCGTGTACGAAGGCTGATTGATGGCTGCTACGTTTGGACGGGAGGCCCCGGGTGCGATGGGTTTTGGGCGGGCGGGTGTAGTGTGTCGCGTCCGGGACGCTTTATCGCGGGTACCCGATCAGTGCCGGAAGCGATCCGCGACAGGCTTTTCGCCGATATCTGATATCCCGATACCGATCCCAGGGCTGGTTCGCGGTGCGTACGGCTACCGGCCCAAAGGAAGCTTGTCAGGTTGCGAAATGGCACAGTGTGTGCTGTAATTTCCCCGACTACGCAAGTAGTCTGTAATGTTCCCTGGGAAAGCGGTGTGATAGCGTATATAAGTATATAAAACTATCAAGCTGCAGGCAGTGGTGAGGCAGTCCTTTTTCTGATGGATCGATCCTGACGACGGATCCCGTGAATGAAATGTAGCGCTGCAGATGTTGTGTAGTCCTCGGGGCGCATGGATGTATATCGGATCTTGTGTTGCGGTGCAAAAAGCATTATAAAAACCCAATTTTATTGCATCCTGGGAAAAGAGAGCTCAATAATAGCGGCTCATATTTGGGATGGACGCTTTCGGCAGTGTTTGGAATGGTTTTGACATTTTTCCGATTTTTCCATCATCCCCGGAAGGGATATCGACGAAAATTTTGCTCGCCGTAACATGTCGCGCCACATATCGGAGCATATTGATCTTGCGAGCAGTAAATACGGTGAGGTTAATGCACCTTAGGGTGTTTGGTGCCAAACAAAATGGTGTTTCGGACAAGCAGTAACGTTTGATGCATCAGATAAGCATGCAGTATCCGGTATTTTATCAAAAATTTAATGGCTATAGGGGTTTTTTCCGAAACGTATCATTTTAGGAAGATTTTAAGGAGTTTAATAGTTTATTGCTTTTGGTTATAAAAATAAATCGACTATATTTATTACTAAAAATTATAGTCTAAGTTGGAGTTGAGAGTAAAAATTGGGTAATAATATTTCATGGTTATAACAAACACTTTTAAACGAAGAAAATTACTAAAATAATATGATCACTAATATTTTATTATTGATACCTCTAAATTTTAATACCATACAGGTGCTTTTATAGAATAATTTTATAAAAATAATTCCCCCATAAGTAGTTAATCCTTAAATGGAGTTAATTTTTTAACATAAAAGCAAACCAAAGAATCAACCACACACCACCCGAAAGGGCCAAACATCTCAATCGATCACTTACATCACAATCCCATCCGGATCAATCAATCCGTACCGTACCTTTCAAGACGGTTTTTCGAGGGGTTTATTTTTTAAAGTAACCTCCATCAAGGGGGTAGAAAAACAAAACCCCGAAACTAAAAGGCCAACACGAGTGAAAGCAAGCGGCATAAAACAAAAAAAAAAAAACCGTCACAGCGAATCGATCGGTCAAACAGTGCCTGGCTGACGTGGACGACGAGGACGCTTCGCCTTTCGGAAAGGTGTCCCGAAAGTGTCCGAAATCGTCGTCGTCGTACTGCGTGATTTATCGATGCAATTTATAAATGGACATATGTATGAAAGTGGCGTACACGCCGACACACACACACACACACGTACATGTACGAGGTTTAGCCTTTTTGGGATATGCTTTTTGGTTTGCGGCGAGCGAGAGATAAGCTAGTGGAAGGAAGGGTTGTTGGATTTGGTCGAGACGCTGGACGCCCGTGTGTACTTGAAACGTCGAGGGCGGTCGCCAGTCACACTAAGTATGTGAACGATTATATAATATTCGAAAAGAAACAAATACACACACGCGGAGCGGCATGTGAAGCAGAAATCCGTAAGGGAAATGTGGGAGAAAAGCGATTTATCTTTTGGGGTTTTTTTTTGGCTGCCATTTTTCTCCCCCCTCCGATACGGTCCGGGTACAGTGTTTAAGTGTACGATCGCTTTTTTGTTTTATTTGTCGTATTTAGTGTAATTAAAAAATATAAAAACTACGAAAAAGTACGAAAAGTATTGTCACCCGGTTCGTCGCTTGTGCGATCGTTGATGTCTTTCTGCTTTCGGCTCGCTGTCGCTAAAGAAAGGTGCACGGATACGGCAATCTGGTGGCAGATGGGTTTGAAAATACACTACTACCCACCTTTATGTGTGTGTGTTCGTGTCCGTGTGCCGGTGTGGTCCACCGGTACGCTTCGATTCCGCCGCATCCGATCGAATCGATGTGACAGATAAATTCGATCGCCGGGTGGCAAAGTGACAAACCGGCGCGTAATCGTTTTATCAAGATTTTACGCTCCGGCAGCGAACGTTTTTCCCTTTCTCGCCTTCCGTCTCTCCCTCCTCAGCAATGGAGGGGTGTCGTTCGGTGATAAAGTGATTCCCATTTAGGCACGGTTCTCGATCATATCGTAATCAGATTTGTGCGTCCCGGAACGACGTCCGCGTCCCGTTTGGTCTGGCCGGGCGATCCTTGCTGTGTGTTTGTTGTGTGCTTGCTGTTGTTTTGTTCATTTCTTTACACACACACACACACGCGCACACACATACATAGAGAGTGCCCCACCCGATCGAGTGGGTTAAGCTGGGAAAATATGTTTGTCTCTCTGTCTCGGCTTAGCGGTAAGGAATGTTTCATTTCTGTTTTGGGGATGAGGAAAAACAAGAGAGAAAGGTAAGGTAAGGGAACGGGTATTTTCTCTCTCTCTCTCCCTCACTCTCCCTCCAACCGAAGCGTGGTAAGATTCCTTCTGGTCATTGTGTCGGAATCTCTGCATTTCCTCATTCATATGCAGACGAACGGGAGAAATTAATTCGTTTATAATTGTTGCAATGGATCTTCGTACGGATATTTCGCCCGTTCGTTGTTTGCTTCGTATTTTGATCGTAATCGAGATCTGTGGACGGTAAACAAATCGTGTCCCATCGTGTTGGGTACCGCGAAACGGGGGAAGGCATTTGTAAGACGCTCACATTAATCATTCCCACTATCAAGCCGCTCGGATCGACATTCCGCGTCCGTAACCGGGTGTTGGGAAGGTATCGATCAGCAGTGGAGCTTGGGGTTTTTTTTTGTTATTTGTTGTCTCGCCCGTGCATTATTTGGTGAACCAACAACTGTATCGATTGTTTGTCCGGTTTGATTGTCATTTATTGCGGGTGAAAGACAACGGCTGACCGAGTAAATAAATATGCCGAAGGGACACAAATAAAACACACAAAAAAAAACCAATCGAAGGAAAGGCTCAACTGTTTAGCAAGATAATGTCTGATGTAATACACTCATGTCTCACAGTCTTGCGAGGGCCACAATCAACCTGTTTTTTGTTGTTGTCGCTTCTCCCGCTCCACTGGACACTCAATCCAGTCAATCAATATTACAACTTGCTTGCACACACCAGCCAGCCAGCCAGCTCGCAGACCACTATTCCATTTGTTCCTATTTGTTCGCGCGTACTTTAGCGCATCTAGCTGGCCGGAGCGTTCGAAGCAGCGCGTCGCATCGACACCGACCGAGATGATGAATGATCGACAGGCAACAGCCGGGCGTGCTTTTTATGGTAACCAGAATTTTCCACTGCGCTGCGCTAAACGACACACGGGCGCAACGCATCCCTTGTGAAAACCGTTTATTGTCACTTCGCAACCTATTTTAGATATTTCACAGAATCACACACTGGAACCGGAGCCGATCGGTTGCAGCGCAAAAAGAAAAACAAGGGATTTAAACGGAAGGAAGACAAAAAAAACCCGTACAGCTAGATATAGAGACCAGATGACACGAATTAAAAAAAAACTTAGCAACATAGCTTTTTCCCATTTTCACCATTCACATCACCAGGTTTCTTTACTTCCAACGGGGGGGGGATAAAGAGGAAAAACGGGCGTCCCTTATGCGGCATCGAAGCACGCCAGAGAATGCCGCCAGAGCCAGAGCGAACAGGTTGGCAAAGCTCGCGTACCAAAATGTTGAAAATTTCATTAGAAGTAATTACACCGGGTGTAGAGCATCATTCTGCACGGTGCGCATGACAGTAATCAGTGTGTCCCGGGGTCCTCCTCGGGTCTCCCCGACTCACACCTGCTGATTACGGCTTAGAAATTGTTAGATGTGCTGCGGATTTCACCATTGTCCATTGTGTCGGACAGGAACGGTTTGACAGGTTAAAATCGTTCGGAAGGCCACTGCCCGTGGCGGCATAGTTTTACCCCGTGGCACACCCATCCTGAGACAGGGGGTTTTCATCATTATCAGCGACATTATGTTGCCAAGGTTGACCGTTTCGCGAAGCGGGAGACGTGCGACAATCTCACTGCTATCGCACAACCGATACGATCGGTCGCCGGTTCGTCGTGTGTGCAATCGTTGAAATCTGTTTTCGCTAGACGCAAGCGACGAACCTTCGGCTAGGCGGTGCGTTCTCGGGACCGATTCCATCCATGGTTGAATCGGTTTTCCGCTTGCCGGTGCAGTCGGACGGTCGGACGTTAAATGAAATATAGATATGTGCTTTAATTATAAAATATTTTCCTAACAGACGGGTCGGGTCGGGTTGATTAAAACCAGTTTTGCAGAGGACCAGAGCCCGGATGGGACCTCTAGCGGCACACAGTGATACTCACGACCGACCTAAAACGTTTTGGTAAATGATGTATTTGATTTCTGTGAAGCAATTTAACCCGATTGGTGATTGTTTGGCAAGTGCATAAAGGCCTCGAAGAAGTATGGGATTAATTATTTTCTTTTTTCTCGATTCGACTACGGAAAAGCGTAAGCTTCGTATGTATCGGACTTGTGGGATTGTGTTGTAGAAGAATAAAACTTAATGGAAAAGAATGCACGAAGAATATATTAAAGTACAGCTAAAGTGCCTTTCATCGGTGTACGTGATTCACGTACAGATGAGAAGTCTAGTAGATCACAGACGAAATGAATATGTATGGTCGACGCGATGGCCCTACAATGTAGCAATGCAATAATTCACTGATAAGAGCTGGAATTATAATTAAATGATCTTCACTCAAGAACCACTTTAAATGTGAATTATGGAGCTCAATAAAATAAAAGCTGTATTTTAAAGTGGGCTGAAGAGAACGCAGCACGTACAGAAAAGGGCGAGCGGAGACATTCTACTAGTTCCTTTATTTTTCTCAACTTGTGTTACAAAAAAAGGTCCTACGACGCTCAGGTGCGATGAACAATGCGGCATAGTTTCACATTCGCGACGATCGCTCTAATTAAATCAGTGTCCACACGCACCACGCACAGACCCGGAGGTGTTGATTTTAGGAAAAAGGTTGAGCCCCTTTATCGAAACCTCGTTGGAATGGTTGGAACCACCATACCGGTGCTGCGGTATGGAAGGCCAAACGGAACGACGACATTCTCCTGTGCAGTACAAAATGACATTCGCACCTGGTTTGGACAGGGTTGGGCCGGAGAAATCCGTTCCGTACGCAGTGCCAATCAAAGGGGCTGGCCGGGTTGGCTAGTTGAACGCATGCCAGCTAGTTACGGTGCTGCGCCGGACGTGCCAGGTTGACGATTTGAAGGCGTGAGGAAAGATATTGATGGTTCGCAAAAAAAAAAAATAGCACAAACAGGTGAAGAAAAAGTAAGAAATAACGTTATAATTTCAACACTTTCCACGATTGGTAAGGCAGAAGTGAAGCCGGATGGAGCCAGGTGTTTGTGAGCTGCATTATTTATAAGCAATGCAATGCGTGTTTACTAGAATGCTCTGGATGCATTAAACGCCCGGCTAACGGCTCTGGTGTCTATGATGACTTGAGGTGTGTTTTTTTGCATGTGTTATAAAAGTTAATAAGCTTCAAGACAATATTCCTCACTAGTCTGCAAATTGAAATTATGTCTACAATTGAAATTAGTCCGGTTAAATACTAAGAAATCAGATCTGAGTACCTGTTATTTTCGCTATCAACTCAAAGATAGATCAATTAAGTATCAATGTACATGTCATGTACATGTTATAGTACATGTCAGAATACAGTAGGTTTGAGTGTACCTAATTCATTGCTGACAAACTTTACCAATACTGTGTTGCTAGAGAAGTTAAAATTAAAATTACAAGTATTTTAGTCGGTTCATGTTTAAGCATCAACCATTGTAAGAAAGAGCAAGTTATTTTTCAAAAGAAAGAAATATCCTTTTATATTCATTTAAGCTACTTATGTTTTTCGATGCATATCAGTAGGTCTAATCGTAGGCAGGACATTCTACTAAGTCTAAATCTAAGTTTGAGTCTAAGTCTAAGTCTAATTCTAACTATGCGTCTAAGAATGATTCTAAGTCTTAGTATGAGTCTCAGTGTAAGTCTAAGTTTAACTATGATTCTAAGTATGATTCTAAGTCTTAGTATGATTCTAAGTCTCAGTCTAAGTCTCAGTCTAAGTCTCAGTCTAAGTCTCAGTCTAAGTCTCAGTCTAAGTCTCAGTCTAAGTCTCAGTCTAAGTCTCAGTCTAAGTCTCAGTCTAAGTCTCAGTCTAAGTCTCAGTCTAAGTCTCAGTCTAAGTCTCAGTATGATTCTAAGTCTTAGTATGATTCTAAGTCTCAGTCTAAGTCTCAGTCTAAGTCTCAGTCTAAGTCTCAGTCTAAGTCTCAGTCTAAGTCTCAGTCTAAGTCTCAGTCTCAGTCTCAGTCTAAGTCTCAGTCTAAGTCTCAGTCTAAGTCTCAGTCTAAGTCTCAGTCTAAATCTAATTCTAACTTAGACTAATGAGTCTAAGTATGACTTTAAGTCCAAGTATGAGTCTCAGTCTAAGTCTAAGTCTAACTATAAGTCTAAGTATGATACTTATTCTAAGTATGAGTGTAAGTATGAATGTAAGTCTCAGTCTATGTCTCAGTTTTAGTCTAAATAAACTAAGTCAAGAAAGTCAGTAATGGCAGACCTGGACTTCTCGAGGTTGTACTGCAAGAAGCAAAATTATTTGTTGACTTATTTTAAAAGATAATTTATTCTTATCTTTGAAATGTTTAAATTATACAAAAATTTATTATTGCTCAAAAATACAAATTATATGAACGTTAAATTTTGATTCACTCATTCGAGTTTTTGACTGTTGGCAACTTAAACTTAAAGATTGTTTGTTTAAGATTCCTTAGATCCCTAAAATAATGTTACTCAAGAAATCATAGACCAAATAATTGAAGTGGTTGCAAAACTATTCCATATTACAAATAATTCCTTAAATACAGCATGAAACGGTGTCTGATTATTATCTAATTTTATTATACAAACAAACACAACGATTCCAGTCCCCGATCACACCTTCCCTACGTTCTATCTTTCCCGCTTGTTCAGCCTCATTCACTCACACACACACACCCTCAACTTTAGCCTTCCGACTCGTACACATCAAACGCTCGGGGCCGCTCGGACGGTTCTAATCCCGCCCAGGGGAACGAAACCCGCTGCAAGATTTAGGAGTTTGAAGCTTACGCGGAACTTATGATGTGATACACGTTCGTTTCCTCTCTGGAAATTGCTAGACATAAAAATGCCATACAGTTTACACAAGTTGTGATCTATTTACAACATGACGAGAGCGTGATGAAAATAGAAAGGATGGAAGAGGGGGGGGGGGGGGGGGAAGGGGGGGGGGGGGGGGGGGGGGGGGGGGGGGGGGCGAACCGGCGCGTATCGAACCAGGGAATCAACCGAATCCGACCAATCGATCGCTTGTTTGCATAATCAGCTCATAAATTATGATCGTGTCATTACAAATTGCAACTATTCCCGTGGCCTCCTCGCCCCACCCTTTACAACAGGGCAGAGGAGAGGTGGTGGGATGAGAGGATGGGGGCGGGTAGCACTGGGTAGATGAACCCGATAGGGCTCACGGGACGGGTGGGCACGGCAAGGCGAAATGCCAAAACGGTGGAAAAATCGTGACAAGGCGAGGACGGCGGTTGACTTGCAAATAAGTGTTCCAGGAGTAAGGGGATTCAGGAAGGGAGGGGAGAGGAAAAAATCACATACCACAACCGATCGTTCATGAAAAACTGGAAAACGAAACCGCGCCAGAAATGCCGCACCGACGATGACGACGGCGACGGATAGCATCGATTATGATTTTGCCGACGCCGCTTGAGTTTTGATCGTGGTGGAGCGAGCAACTTGTATCTTACGATTTCGGGAAGTCTTCCAACCTAGCAAAGGGTCGGCACTCCATACGTCCATAGCGCCTTCGGTTGCAGAAGGTGTGCAGGTCGCGCGGTGAACTATGAAGCCTTGATTGTTTCGAAGTCAAAACACAGATGTTGTGTTTGTTTTTCTTCGGACGCGAAAGATTCGATCGAGTTGAACCGATAAGCGGAGTTGACGGATCCGCGGGTTAAATGAGCTGATGCAGCATTTGGGCAGCGTGAGTAAATTGCTTCATCAAGGGGAGCGTACTGTTTGAGAAAAGGAGGGTTTTGAGGAGGAGAGAGAAAAAAAGGTCGACGCGGTGTCTTTGAAGGTGATGTTGGTGAGAGTCGTCAGGAGAGGATGTAGCTTAAGAAGAGCAACAAGATTTGATCAATGATTTTTAATTTTTTTAGCAAATAAACAATTTTAAATTGTTTTATTTTCCAAAGATTCTCAATTTCACAAGAGCTAAAGACTAATTTGTAAACCGATCTTGTCTCGTGACAAGTACTACAATGTATCTGACAAACTGACCAAATTCCAGCCGAAAATTGCCATCCAATGCTACCGAATGCAGCTACATGGGTCCTCCACGGTCCACCAGATCTCGCACCGTTCCTTCCAATTCTTCATCCAGCAAACGGACAGCTCGAAGGACAACTCCACCGGCAAGGGTCTGTACCATTTCCGGTACAAAAATGTGATAACAATTTTGAGGAATCAATTATTTGACCTCGACATTGCCGTTGTGTGTGCAATGCCGTTTTATCGTAGCGTACAACCCATGTACACCCATGTCAGTGAGCCTCGAGGCATTCCGGCATGTTTCGCCTTTTGTGCCGGTGGGGCACCGTGTTTGGTTCGTTTTGTGGCCGCTTCTAGATATAGACCTCACGCCCCAGACATGGTTTTCCGAAGATAATAAAACGCAACCACAGACAAGGGCAGACACAAGGTAGCAGCAGCAGCAGCAGCAAGCGCAAAAAAAAAACCATTCGCTTAACTAAACCCCAAATCGGACAATCAGGACCAGAGTTGGAAGTTATGCGAGTGTGGACAGGTCGGAATGTTCACTACCGATCCGGCCATGCGGACCCGGACAAAATGACATGAACAAAAAAAAAAAAACCAGAAAACAACCACAACCGACCGACAGATACCGGGGCAGCCATTACCAAGGTTTTTGAAGTCCGGGGAGGAAGTGCGGAGCATTGCGGCTATCGTCGGTTGGTGAGGGTAATGGTTTTGGAGTGCAGATAAGAAACCAACTCGAAGCCTGTGCGTGCTCGGATCGGACTACTTTGAACCGTATGCACACCACGTCACCTGCTGCTTTCTGCTGGCGATCTGAGTGCGAGAGATCGAGGAACAGAAAGGTGGCACAATTTTGTTCGCAAAACAAGCAAAATATTTTGTTTCTCGAACTTCTGATAAACCACTCCGCGGGGCTACAGGGCTTTCGGATAGTTTGTTATCGAATGACCCGAGTAGACGATAAGGTGTTTTGTGGGGGGGGTATAAATTATGTTTCTTTTGCTCGAAAACGGTTTCCTTCAGTTTAATGTGCTGTACAGAGGAAGGACACACATTGGGAATACGGGATGGTTTGTGTCAAGAAGGTAAGGTTACAGTGCTTGACGTAAGTATATAAATAAGAGCTATTTTTGTAAAAGATTTGTTTAATGATTTTATAACATCGTGTCTACAACTGTCTAGAAAATATAAAATCAAAAACTGAGCACAAAATTCACAGAAACCTGTCGCTTATAGCCTAAGATTCGGCGTATGACTGGTTTAGCTCAATAAATACAATCTACATAGGGCGGTCCTATGGCAGAGGTTATAACGATGCGAGTTTTTACAAGGCAGGATCAATGCCGTCGATCGAATCACAACAGGACCGTTCTATCGTAGAGAGGATTGACTCTCCGGCTAGTTGGTATCAAGAAGTATAGTAAGTCGGTAGATGATCGATATGATCTAGCAGGTCTTTGAACAAATATGAAGAAGTAGACAATTTCGATTACTCATAGATCTCAGTAAAGTTGTTGGCTGGATAAAGTGACAATCGAACATTTCTTTTTTTTCGTTCTTGGCCTAACGACCTCTTAGGTCATGCCTACCATTTCTGGCTTGAATCCCGGTCCTGCCGTGTAAAGACCGGCGTCGGTGTCGCATCTACCACCGGGCCGCCCATGTCCAACATGTCAAGGGTAGCTATTGGTAGAGGAATTCCCATGACCGTATTTCTTAGAAAAGGATTGACAACTTGGACATGTCAATACTACGAACTAGTGATGGGAACTCCGGAGTGGATTCACGAATCCATTCCGAATCAACATGTTGAAAACCGACTCCGAATCCGCTAAAATTCCGGACTCGACTCCGGAGCTCCGGAGTACTCCGATCGAATCCGAAGCACTCCGGAGCTCCGGAGCTTTAAAAAGCATAAGAACTCTCCTATAGTTACGCCACTCACTGTATTGCCAAAAATTATTACTCAAAGTGGAAAAGCATGTTACGCACTATTTTGTTGGCTCAATTATATGCTTCAGATTGACAAATCCCGATAATAAACAACGAACGAGCGTTATCATTTAATCTTAAATACCTAAACGTCACATCAAGACACTCTGTAGCTTCAGGTCCGAAAAGCAACAATACCATTTAGCGCCCGAATGACTCATACCGCACTGTCAGAACCGTTTTCAACGCAACCCATCAAAAGGCATAGAGCAGTTGCAGTCCGCGAATGACACTAACATCGTACCAGCAAACAAACAACAAAAAAACCGTCTGGACAGTCTGCAATAATTTATTTAGCTTCTCCGTGGTACGCAGTTCCAGCCTTCTAAGAGCGACCTGGTTTTTTGTGGGTCGTTGCGTCACGGTGACTTCTCGCAAGCGAGCCCAGGGAGCGCTGGGAGCAAACATAAATAACGACCATTATTTAGCCGGCTGTCATAATGTGCCGTGTAGTTACCGCTCGTGGAGATCGGCCAGCCACCAGAAAGTTTGGCCAGCTGGTGTCTGGTGAGCGACGTATTTGCGGATGCTAGTTGGTGATCTTCGCGATCATGAAGATCCTTCTCGGTGTGATGCTCAATTGTTGTTCTCCTGTTCTCTTGTTTTCCCAGCCCCATTCTCGTTCCGGGTCAGCTGAGGGCTGTGGGCAACATTGTGTGCCGTCGTCGTCTAGCAATGGGTGGGTAAATGTGACTTCAGACGACGTTTCGTAACCGATCTTTGCTCCAGATGGTGTGCACGAACAAATGCGTTCGTTCGTCCGGGTCAACTCCGACTAAAATCAGCACTCGAAAAACCCCAAGTTGTCCGTCAACCGGGGTGCAAGTATGTTGCGCTGGATTGTTGCTGTGCGACAGGAAGTGTGCAGCTGTTCCAAGCCGAGCCTGTGTCTAGGGCGCCACGGCGGACATTGGCTAGACACGGTCCCTTGCAGGCATTTTGCGGGTTGTGCAAATTTTTCTCTTAACTCGGGGGTTTTCTATGCTTTCCACCATGGCCGGTTTTGATCGTCGTAAGCATGATTTATGACAAAACCCAATGCCGAGACGTTACAAATTTGACGTTTTGTTCGTAACGGCGCAAAACGTCTCGTAACGTCTAAATATTAGATCGCATCAATCGAGATGGTTTGTTTTTTGCTTCTCTCCGTGTTGCAGTGGGCACGAAATGGAACACGAAAGCAATAGCAATTACTATTCATCTATTCGCTCTACTCTCCCGCGAACCAAACAGCCTGGAACCTTCAAAGCTGCACCAAAACTGCAATCGTGGCTGCACATTTCCTTCTGCCACGATCAAACTTTACGTCATCGGCGCTAGGCGAACCGTGCGAACAGCACAGCAAGAAGCGGGCAGACTCCGTTCGTGGGCTTTACGAGATTGATTGCTGAAAGCAGCGCAAGAGGTCCTATCGAGGTGCAATCATAATTTATTTTCACCAACCGCCCCTGCAACGCCTTCCAACCCACCTCAACCCGTAGTCCGGTTTCTTACACCCACACGCGAAGGCGTGCGCTGCATTCGGTGAGCTTTATGGTCTCGGGTCCCGGGGTTAAGGTTTCACTGCCGGCTGCTGATGGTTCAAAATCGTCCCAAAATAATGGAGGGAGCGTGCATGCAATGATGCAGTGCAGTGCACACACTGGAAAGAGGAAACACAGACGTTACGGACGATATTGGTGTGGTTTTTAGCGATGACGTGGCGATGATGTGCTCTCGAAAGTGATTGATAAGCATCGCGGTGCAGTACCTGGTGGGATACGATTGCGTGCGAGTGATTGCCATTTATTTCGTTCCCCTTTTGCGAGAAAGATATTGATTTAGTGTCATAAATCAGTGATTGACTGGCAGGATCAGTAGGATGCACCACTGGAGTGTAGTTACCCGAAGAAACGTCTTGGTTTGTTTACCAAAATCGTTGTACTTGTTGTAAAACTGCAAAACTGCGATGAGAAAAGTTTGAAGACTTATTTTACGACAGCAGACGATTTATTGAACAATTTTACGAGGACTTTTGGCAGGACTTTCCTGCGAGCGAATACACCCTATTTTTGTGACATGATGTCAAGACGTGGAATTTTTTTTATAGAGTCATGCAAATATAAGTCTCAAGATGTTAACCGGAGTATATCATTGTATTCAAAAACCAGACAAAATCGTCAGCATTAACTTCAAAAGAAAATGCTCAGGACTCTTGAGAAGGTGCATCTGTAAAATATAAAATTTATCTGCGTTAACTTGAGAGTAGACAAATCTCTAGGATTTTGTGAACAATACTATGACTGCTTGAAGGTCTTGAGAAGCATGGGAAAACTGTGTCAACTCTTGTTAAGAGGCACATACAAATTTTGACAACGGAGCACTTGATCCCCAACTACTGATGAAAAAATTTCCAAAGACTAATGCTCCTATCAACTCCCAACAGTTTCTGTGATGCACAGGAAAGGTCGAAATAAAACACTTTGATTGTCGACTGCGATTACAAGAATTTCCAAAGATTTAGGCTCAATCCAACATTTCGTATGATGGTTTATTGAGAAATCTTGAGGTTGACCAGGGTACTAAAGCTTCATTTAAAGACAATAACAATATTTCGGGTTTGTACATTAAACGAATAGGTTGAGACACAGCGCGAGGGATGTCTTGATGTCTTGATAAACTTTTGAAAATCGTGGAAAAATTTTCTGAAGAACTTTTTGATGATTTATGCCAACAGAGTTTTTGCTACTGCAAGGACCATAAATTCTGATTTAATGCATCGTTTAATATATCATTTGTTTCATGAGGTTTCGTCTAAGAAAGTAGCTACAGCAGCTAAGGACTCTAAATTGATGAAGAATTGATGAACCTGCTGGCCAAAACTGTGACTACAGAAGGTGTTTCTTAATACGAAATCAACAAAAAGTTGAAGAATTTCTTTGAAAACAACAATCAATGTCTTAAATGTGTGTGTTTTTGTTACCGTTTTTCTCCATTCCTTACAAATTCAAAGCCTTAAAACAATGTTTACACCAATCGCTGTTGTTTGTAACGGTAAGCCTCCTAAAACCTAATCACCCGCGACCGCTTTGCTCAATTCGAACAGCGCAATATTTATTGTTGTGCTCAAAAACGAGTCCAAATCCCATCGTTTAAGCACAGGACGAAAGCACACACACGGGAACTCTCGTGCGTGTGTGTGTGTGTGCATAATCCACCTGATACGAACAAATGATCAACGATTAGGCTTTTTCCACAATGCGGACAGTCACAGACACTCACCTCATGCTTCGGGCAACGGCGATCCGCTCACAAAACGTCCCCAGTCACCAAGAGCCGGTTACCGATAAGCCATTCGGAAAGCTCTCGAATTTCCTTCCCGATCGTAGATCGCCACATTCGATCGCCACGATCCTGTGCAAGAGAGTTGGAAGAGCAACAAAACAGCTTCCACGGCAGGTGGGACTCGAGCGATCGTCGGAGGTGGGCCACCAGAATGAAGGGACCTCAAGAAGACCAAAACCAGAATCACCCAAAAGCGGTTAAACAAATAAACAGAATTGATATGTATAAAGTGGCCACTACCGATGCCCGGTGGGGCCCGACGGCCCGCAAAACGTGTAAAGCGCCCCCGGGGTCATGTTTTTTTCCTCCGTCTTCTTCTTCTTCTTGCGCTTCTTTTGCCCCGTTCGGAGTTCAGTGGCTTCCACAGTGTTAACCTCCCTCCTCCGGTTTGCAGACGATCGCATTGTGCATCGTGAGGTGGATATTCTCACGTATGTTCCAGTTAGGAGCACGATCCAGCCACTGGTTCGAGAGAATGAAAGTCTCGGCAAGGGTTACCTGTGGGGGCGAAGGGTAGGTAAGACGGTCAGCGATTGTCTCGGGCACAACAGGCATCTCCCCCCCTCCCAAAACGGGATGAAATACATACACATAACTCATCCAAAGTGCTATCCGATTAGCTCAAATTGCTATTGGGAAATCTATCAGGCTAACAAATTGCCATAATTAACTGCCACTATCGGGGGTCATTTATAAAAATTAACGATCGAAAAAGCTCAACCGAATTGAATCGAATGGCCGATCATCGGGTGGCGCGTGTGTGTTTGTTTGCTTGTCCGTGTGTGTGTGAGAGTGGGTGGATGGGTTAGTGATGTTAGTACCCGTCTAAGCCCTGGAATATTTCAAGTTCTCTTTTCTCACCCATCGAAACACCTGTCCACGTACGCATCAGTAACTGGATTCCTGGAGCTGACGGGAACAGTGTGCGCCACACTCGCCCGTCTGGGGATCGGGGATAATCGATCGCCCAACATGACGCAAAGCCCAACAAGGGCAACAGCCCAACCGAAATGACAAATAGACTTCGTACGACTATTTTCAGCGTAATATCTGCATTTACATTTCCCCATTTGCGACACCGAGTCACACTGCTCCGGGAATGGAGCTTGGAAATTCAAGGCAACAACGGAAAATGTCTCCATTTACCGACAAATTTATGTAAATGACACACTGGACGCAGTTTTGATAGTTTTGTTTCGTTTGTGCTGTGCTGTGCACAACACATCTCTAGCAACACAGCGAAGACCCGTGACCATGCGTCCGGATCGTTTTGTTTACGCGCCATTTCTCGGGTGCGAACGTATCGACGTCGACCGTCCTGGTATGTGGAGGCCCCAAGTACTTAAGCCATATTGCTAGCATTAAGATGAGTAATGAAGACTATTTTGCTCTAGGCTTTGGCCGATAAATCCCATCGCACGCTGGGGATGGGGAGTAGATGGCTCTAATGGCTGAACCCGTTTGGCGACATCTTGATGGAAAAGTCGTGTTTCTACAAAATTGCATTCTTTGGTGGAGTGTTTTCAAAAAACCGAAGGAAAAAGTGGGATAGGAAGATATTGGATAAAGAGAAAACAAATAATCCCATTGTTAAGCTTTGTGGGGGGTTTGATAGTGAAGGTTGAGGTATTTGCGGTACACATCCGGGGCATCCCATTGATGCGTTGGGCTAAGCTGGTACAGGTGGATACGGGGTTTATTGAATGAAAAAAGTAGGAATCGCCTTATGTGCTAGCAAGCTCGTATGTCATGGATATTGTTTGCAGTGAAGATGATCATCGGTGACAAATCGGTGCAATAATTCCGCAAAATATATAAATGTGTGACATTAATAAAAATAGTTTTCGGTTCGGATGTGATGTTGTAGCTAGTGGAGAATTTGTTGGATTAGCATATGGAATGGATAGTTTGTGTTTGTGATTTTTATATTCTACCATGTTCACATGTCCACTGTCCAGTGTGTTGCTTGAAAGTAAGAAGAAGTTTTAGGTTTGAAAGAGTTGTTTTATTCAACTCTTTTGCTTTGGGCTTTGATCCATAATCCGCCTCAAAAAAATCGAGTTTTGGATATTCATTTCAAACACGTCAGTACCAAACATTGAATTCCTTCCGGAGAGTCGTTAAACCAAGATGAAGTTTTATTGATTAATCTTCAATTACTATTGGTAGAAAAGCGTTAAGAACAGCCGATGTCTGGAAAAGTCAGGCAGCGCTTTTAATAAGGCAAAACGAACTTAGCGGGAACCTACTTTTCAGGTGTCACCCTACAACTTTCAAAAGGACACGACTAATTATAGGTTCTCCTTCAGTGGTTGAGACTCATACAAGAGGCACACTGTCCGGAGTATGCAGACATCAAAGAGACACTAGGACATGCTCTCTTCGAGTGTCCGAAGTTCATAGCTATATGACTTTCCTATTCTGCTGCAACAGGTGTGATTGGGCGAGGATCGCCGAGAAAGATCGATCAATCCTTGCTTCATAGCAGCAACGAAGGATCTGAATCTAAAGGGACAAGATTACTAGACATTATGAGAGTGACTTAGATGCTCAATTCTATATCAGTCAAGATAATCGTCCCGTTAGTAGTACCTTAGGCTTTATATTGTAGTGCTCACTACTTGCTCTCGAAGAGAAGCCTATCGATTCAGGCTAGATATCACCTCAGAACCCTGTCAGAGATTAAAGCGGTCCCAGATGTTCAAAACCTCTTCAAATCCATAATATCAAACTCTAAACGCTAGAAGAGTTTCATTATTTCGTTAACCAATGAAGTCCACCGCACGGTGCTAAGATAGGTCCTCCGAGGTATAGGTATAGAATGTCTCTCATTTATAAAGCAATTCCTCATTTGGTAATCTAGAGGATACTAAAAATTATGGACTATAATGTCCAACATTATCTGGCCATGTTTTCTTCTGAGAGGCTTCTTTAAATTAATTATTCCTGAAGATGTTTGGCGATATTCCTGAATCTGTTTGGTACAGTTTAAAGTTTTGACACTTTTTGCCGATCTTTTTTAGTTTTTTTTAATTAAATTAATCTGTTTTTGTTCTTCAACTACGGGTTAAAACTCAGGATTATTACTATTAGGTATTAAATGTATTGTTTTCAAATGTTTTTTTTTGTACTTAATTTATATGCTATTTGATTCTTTAAGCAAACAATTAAAGTTTTGAGTCTGGGTTCACATTTTTATTGACTAAATATTGCACAAACATGCTTGACTTAGGGTTTCAGTAGGATGTTTCATAACTTTCCTGTTGACTTCCCCATTGTACTATAGCTTGATTGTGTTTTTGTTTTTATCACTGGATTATTTAGTTGCTTTATTAAGCTTATCAAAGTTCTTAACTTTGATTTCTTTGTCCTAGCTTCCTACGGGACTTTAAACAGTTAGGAAGCGTAGGCCCTCAGACAAGACAGGAGGTTGGAGGAGAGGCCTTGCAAGCCATCCCCAATACTACTGTAACGAAAAGTGATCAAAGTCCAGGTCATGTCTACTAGACGTGCTCCATAGGGGCAGGCCATTGTGGGCATTAAGAGTTTTTGTTTGATAATTGAGAACCTAAATACTTGTTTTTATCGGTTGGTTCATTCCTTTGTCGAAGGCATTCTTACTTCAACTTTGTAACAACAAAAGCACACCATCAAATACTTCAATAAACTCTACTTAAAACGATAATAAAATTCAAGCATCGTTTTGAACCTTATGCGGAACACATTTATACTGTATATTTATTCAACACTCGCCCGTTTTTTTGTACACCCCCCTGCAAATGATCAATTTAGCATGTTTCTGCAATTGGAACATGATTATGTCATATTTTTTACAAAAACATTCCTTCGCCCCTTCGCAACAACTTACCGACCAACCGACTCACTCCCACCAGAATGACTGCGGTGAACTGTGTGTAAAGTTTGGTTCAGAGGCATTTCGCGCTGCCAGCGTTTGCTTTAAACAGACATCCGGGCATGCACCGACCGATCGTAACTGTCAGGATTTGGTGCTTCTCCTTCTCTCGGTCTCCACCCGGCCCGACCCTTCCGGAGAAAAGAAACACCCGCGGGAATAACAATAACAAATGTTCAACAAGCATTCATTCAATTTTGGAAATTTTTATTGTGTGCTTGTGGAGAGGGTGTCCTGCTATTTTTTTTTGCTTCTCTTTCGATCGCATTTTTTGGTTGTTGTTTGGGATTTGCAAAACCGCTCGCTGCACTTATTCTTGTGTCGTGCCCGGGACTTGAGGGGATACAAAATACAAAAGCAACTGGGTTCGGGGTTTGGTGCAGTTTGTGCTCCTGCTCCTGCTTCTGCTACTTCTCTAGCTTTAATCCAGCAATCCTTTAATCCTTGGCCATTCTTGGCGGTGGAGTAGTAGATGGTTGGCACGGGGTACGATAAATTTTGTGTTTTATTCGCGTGCTGCATGTAACGCCCGGCCCAAAACCCGACCCGGGTTCGCCGGAAGGGGTCTCGAGCGCGTTTCGGGAATGCGTTTGCTTCGTGCCTTTTTCTTGGGAATAGCTGCACCAAATCGAATGGGTGTTCGCCTGGGTGTGATTTGATGATGCGTTTCTCGATCGTGTATCGTGTGTGTTGCTGCTACTCCTTTTGTTCCTTCGGCCTGCATCGGCAAATGTTTCACATAGTTTATGGTGGTTTTATGCGTGTTCCACATTTTCTGCATCCTATTTAGCTGAACGGTTCTGGTCCCGGCTCTAGCCACACAAACAGTAGGTGCCGTAAAGTGTCGTACGGTTAGCTAATTTGTGATCGTTTTTTATCGCTAACGTTTCAATTGCTGTCCATTGGCGTGGAATGCCTGAGATCGTGCTAAATCATACCGAAAAGGTGAACAAAAACACAAAATGGTGAGCATACATAAACTCGACATTATATTTGTCATAATCATTCTGTGGGTGAACTTGGCGATTTTGTTCCGTTTTTTTTGGGTTGCTCAAAGTGTCCATTAGAGCAAATTATATATGTTGTGAGGTTTTATTGGCAATTTTTTTTTCAGTCAACCGTAATGTGTGGTAAGTACCCTTCGAAAGGTCATTCTTTGTAAGAAATGGTATTAACGTATTAATGCGATGGAGGAGGATTTTTTGTTAGGTTCTCTCGCTCTCGTGACGTTACATTGTGAATAATCCAAATCATGCATCGGTTTGGTGCGTTACAGCACGTAAATTAATCATCACTCAACGGTTGTCAGATTGACAGAAAGAAAACACCTCGTCCTCAGCCTTCCTTACCCTCACAAAAGTCCGCTCCAGAAAGTGAGACTCATTGAAATAAATTTCAAAACAAGCGAATTTTTAAACAATTCTCGTCCAACGAATGTCCGCGCGCGATAAAAAATGACATCTGTTGTACAAATTATTCAACCACACCACCCAAACGGTGGTTAGGTTCTGGAAGCACTCGATGAGATCATATTTTTTCGGCCAAAAACCACCAAAACTCCCTCGCGACAGCACCCCCAAGCAAAAGGGGGAGTAAAACATTTGAACAAGCTTTGGCTACAAAACGATCGATGATGGTGGCGTGTGTGTTGGCTCTTTGAAGATCAAGCGAGCAGCAAAATGCCATACGAAAAATGTTTTTTTACCTAAACAACATCAGCAACAAACAAATTTGAACGAAAGAACAAGAAAAATTAAGTCATGTTTGGTGCGCCTGCAATCCACATTGGACGCGTGTTCGACACACAGTTGCAGTTGGTGGAGTTGATCGTGTGGTTTGGTTTTTTGATCGTTTGTTCGGTGTGTATTTGGTTCTTTTTTTGTCTTCTTGAAACCCCGTGTAACGCATCGCAACCGCGACACGGTGCGTTTTTATTCTGGATGAACATTAATCTCGACCGCTTTTTGGGTGAACGATTTCATGCAATTTCGAGCCACTCTCGCACCCGTCCCAGAGGTGGAATGCATTTGTTTTGTTTTGCATCTTTCAATTTCCACCCACCCTCTGTCTCTCCTTTCCCCCTTTCCCTTTTCACCCACCTTCTTGTATTCGATGGGGGGATCGCTTTTGGTTGGGTTTTTAGTTTTGCAAATCAGCAGGTGGCAAAATGTATTTTGCCGTCCGTTTTTCATCACCTGGAAACGGTTTTGCTGTGTCCGGCGGGAGGGAGGGCGGGAGAGGGAAAGGAGGAGTAAGAATGCCTCCCATTGGGAAGGCAGCAACAGCAGCGGGAGCTCCAGAAATGAGAAATCATGTACAGGCAAAGGCTTTTTGCTGGCCCAAAAAAAGGAGACAGAGAGCGACACAGCGTTCCACAAAAAAAGGATCTTATGATTGATCATGATCATTTAGAACGATTGCTTGCAGATTTTGTGGTCAGCAAGCGTCAGGAGCGTTGTGGTATTTTTCGCTGTATGCACCAAGCCTGCACCGTTTGATTGAAATCGCTCGATTCGCGTCAAATCGGCGTTAAATTCGCGTCGTACACGTCATAAGGCCTCGTCATTTTGGGATCGTCTCGATCGTTCAAATGGTTGCTTGTCAGAGCTTCCCGGCACAAAGCAGCATAAGATGTTGTGGTTGATTTAACGCTGATTAAACGCCTATCGAGTTGCGACCATAATCAATTGACACGTCAGTCAGGCCGGCCTCGGTGGAGACGCTTGGTTGCTGGAACACACTTTTCGCAAAATGGTGTCACATAAAGCCCATCCAGAAATTAAAGGAACCGGAGGTAGAAAACGCCAAAATTGCTGCCCCATCAGTGAAGCGCCCCGAGGCGTTGCGTGCACGCGCTTCGAAGCTGCCATTCGGATCGAATTTATGAATTACACTCACCGCGACCGGTGCGCATTAATTCAATTTGAATTCTTTCCCGGCACGAAACGTTTTTATTCGATGGGAAAATTACGCTCAATAAAATGTTGTGCGCAAACCGTCCCGTGTCGCCGGAAGATATTTGCCGGTGTAACGTTTTATTTCCGTAGGAACGTTACGCGGCGCATTTTAGCCAATTTCGGCCCACTCGGGAAAGATTTAAATGCGCGTAGCAAAGGGAAAGGCCAGAATGGAGCGTTCGGTCGATAAAATAAACAAAAACACAAACTTTTTCGCGGAGGATTGCGACGTCTGGTGAGATAAATTAAGGACAAGAAATTGAATCAAAAAAGTGAACCAAAATGATCGCTGGTTTTGTTGTTGTTGTGGTGCTTCTTGTTTAAGCGGGGGGTAGTAAAATACTACTTCGGCAGAAATGATGACGATCCACCCCATTGAGCAGTTCGACCCCAACCGTGGGGTCTCCCCCTACTCGAGTGACCTAATGTATGGCAATGATTAAAACGCACTAGGAGGTGCAATGGGACCGCACCAACACCACGCGGCTCGCTGCCCGGAAGCACGCGGGCAGTGTCGGGAACTGTTGGAGGTTAAAAAAATTTACACTTGAATTATGATCGAGCAGCACCAGGAGCCGCCCTGGATGACTCCTTTTGTGGGGCCAGGAATTCTTCCTGCTTCCAGTTCGATCCTTAAAGCGCCTTCGAAATTGAATTCCCTCGCATTGGTCGGACGCTGGCTTCAGGGAGAAAGTCAGCATGGCAGCTGCCGGTGCGGCCGCTGGGTTCGACGCATATTGTAATTTTAGAATTTATTTACGCACTTAAATAAAATCCTCCACTTGCGTGGATGAAATACGGTGCAGTGGTCAGCTACCAGCCTCACAGTGGGACAGCGCAGAACGAACAGGCAGATATGTCATTGTTTGTGATATTTATTTAAACTTTACAAGACTTTCTATATAGCTGATGTTAAATGGCTGGTTTATTTATTTGAAATGGAATATTTAATATCAGTTCAGGGGCATACGTTAGGTGACTCATTTTTACACACGAGATGGTTATTTGGAATGATTGTTTTATGTAAGAATTCTTGAGAAACCTTAATTTCTGTTTTTGTATCACGTTTTTCTTGTGCAGACAAATTATTATAGCGTTATTAATTGATTTGGAGTAACCTTTGTCAAAATAGGTGAAGAACTTTTCTTGATGACCAACTGGAACTGTCTCTAGTTTAACATCGTTTGTTCACATCTAAAAAGAGACGAAAAAAATGATTTTATGTAGGACTTTCTCAATACATCACTCAATAGTGGAGTCTATGATGATCTAAGCCAGTTTTTGTGTACATGTGTTGACGTCTTGTGGCCAAAATTTTGCTGGTCTTCCATATAAACTGACAGCCAAAACTAGCCAGTATCAAAAGTTTTGGATTTTATTTATATCTGTCTCGGTTCAAGTGTTGTGACTGCTCGTCTATTTGACAGATGGTGGCGTAAAATTTTCAGATTTTCAAGCTTAAGTCATTATAGACACCAGAGTAATATAATTACGTTACGAAAATAATGAGGCTTTGGCATTTTGAAGATTCATCGATGTAAAATTTGTATCCAGAAATCGCAGGATATCCTGACGTTACGATGAAGAGATCTACGAGCTGTACATAGATCTCATAATCGTGGAGCATATCAGACTTGCCAAGCTACATCGGGCTGGCCATATAATTGAAAATGGCACCAAACGACCTTGCCCGTCAAGACCTTTCACATGAACAGAATCTCTTCTCTTCGTTGCGACAAGTTGAGATGGAATGATGGCGTTGATGAGATATTGGATTGGTAGGCTAGACCGTGAGCAAAATCGAGGATATCTCCATGTCTTGGACGAAGTCGTCCATGTGAGTCGTTTGGAGAGACTCCGAATTGACCTCAGTAGCATCTGATATAATTTTATAGCTTATCTCTATCCTAGATTAATACTGCAAAGTCGTTCAGAATTAGGTGGTAATATTTTTGATAAATATTTGCAGGTGGTAGAGGAGTTCTGCTACCTTGATACGATCGTAACTTCGGATAACAACGTAAGCACCGTAATCTGAAGGCACATTGTTCAGGGGAATCGTGCCAACTACAGGCTCCACAAATTGCTGAGATCCAGAAGACTCCAACAACGCACACTGATACGGCCGGTAGTCCTCTACGGGCACGAGTCCTGGACTACGCTGGCGGAGAATGCACTCGCACTGGCCATCTTCGAGCGGCGGGTGCTGCGGACTATTTTTGGCGGTGTGTGCGAGCAGGGCGTTTGCAGAAGGAGAAAGACCCATGAGCTAGTTGAGGGGTTTGGCGATGCAGACATTCTTACTGTAAGCCGGAAGAATGCCGGACTCATGCCCATGTAGGAAGGCACGAGGCGTAGAAGAGCACAGCGAGCTCGTTGGCTGGATCAAGTGGAATCGGGCCTGAGGGATATCGGATGCAGCCGAGGGTGGAGGAGTGCAACCATGGACCGAGTTTCCTGGAGAATGATTGGACATCAGGCCATGTGTATTAGACGTGCTCCATAGGGGAGGGCCACGAAAGAAGAAGAAGATTTTGGAGAAATGCTTCTGCAACGTAGGATTCAAGCTCAATTTTATGCATTCAGTTATCTGCTTAGGTAAATGACTCAAGAAGTCGAAAGCCTGAAAAGAGTGATGAACCTTTGAATATGGTGCAGCATTATAATGCTCAATCATAGAAGGTTGTGCCCCACTCGAAAAAAGTAAGAAGAAGAAGAGTTATCTGCTATCGTGTAATTAGATATTTGGAGATTTTCTTTAGCAGCGATCGTCGCGGTACGCTACCAGGTTAGTTATTAGGCATCTTCGATTAGTTTTCATTTAATTTTATACCAACAATATTTTGTCATCATTACAATAATCATGTCGGGAGAGAAAGATCTCATTAGTACAAACCATCATCCGAATATCTTGGCGGTTACCTCATATTTATTTAGTTCAGCTCAAACCCGTTCTTTTGATACCAAAATCGGCAGGTTGATTATTTTATACAGGATAAAAAAGTATTATTATTGTATTTAAACATTAACATCATGTTCCGGAATGATTGAGCCAACTGTTAGACTAGCATTGCTTTTTCTAAAAATGTCCATCGAAGCGAGGGCGAATCTGGCTTAATACTGTCAACCGTCACCGGATGACGATTGCTGAAGAACAATTCATGGTGGCCTCACACGTTTGGTTATTTGTCTCGCTTTTATTACTTCATTGCGTGTGCATTTTTTGAAGTACATTGACTTGCTCACCATCAGAAAAATCACAGCGCCGTAAACCGGTGGTTTGAAATGCAAAACAAACAGACAACACCGGCAGACGTCACCAAAAACTAAAAACTCACCTTCCAAGCATGAACAGTTTCGGTCAAATAATTCGCTTTATGGTGCTGATTGTAATTTCTTTTGCTAGGGTTTATAAGGCTCGTAGCACAACCATGCCTGTCTGGTGTTTATGGCGTAAAGTTTTTACAACCCGGGCCCGGGTCATGTCACTGCAATCGCGGTGCAATAATCCATCCCGCGTCATTAGCGTTTGCAGGTCGGAGTTTTATTGCAATCCAGCGGGTTCGATTTGATGAACTTGTAAAACGGCTGTGGCGCACCGTGCACGGAGTCACAAATTCCGATGACGGTGCAGGTTGGGTGCAGCAAATTGCAAATCACACAAAACCGTCCAATATTGGCCGTACCATCGGCGGACAGTACACAGGATGCGCTTTTGTGTTGACCCGACCCGACCCATCCCCCGGGTCTCGGTTGCAAGCCGGTTTTTGTTGATGGTTGGTAAACGTTGCGGTGTGCCCGGGCTTACTAGATCGGCCGGAATCTCATCGGATTATGCAAAGCGATGCCTCCAAATGCGATTCCACGTTTGAATGGTGCCGGTTGACACACACAAAGGCCGCCCCAAAGCACCGCCGCCAGTGTGGGGCGAGCGTTCGGTTTCCGGAAAAATCCCGACTTTGTGCAGTGAGCGGGGTTTGTTTGGCATTAACGGAACACCTCCACCGTAGATTCCGCTTTAGAGTGGATGTGAGTGTGTACAGTCGAAAGATCAAAGTAAAACCCCAAGCGGTCCTTCCATTCCAGCGCCAGCAAACGATCCGCGAGCGAGAAGAAAAACCTCACCCATAGGAAATCATAACGTACGCCGGCGGGCATCAACATCGACCATCAAACCGCAACGGGCGGCCCACCGATGGATTATAATCTCCTGCCGGCCAAATATCTCCAAATATTTGCGGTGATTTGTAGCGTTTTTATGTCTAATATCTCTATCAGAAAGCTACTTTGGGTTTATGTGTGTGTGTCCCACGTAAAGCGGGTTCGTCGCTTGAAGTCTTTCCCGTGCGGTAAGCGGTGATTTGGGTGCGGCTCGTTGAAGCGAACCGAAACACCCGGCAAACACGGCCAAACACTTCGCTTTTAAGTGTTCGGCGGTGAAGGAAGAGTTTGGTGGAGCTAAATTTCGCGTCTTCGATACGAAATTTCACACATTGTCGATGCAGGGAGGAAGTTTCACCAGTGCCAGGCTAAATCAAAATCGGACCAATATTAAGCAGCACCATTAAACACCATTAGTGACGCGTTTTTCTGGTCAGCTTGTGGCGGCATTTGGTGGCGGGCCGTAAAACACACCAAAGCATGATCGACAGATCAGACTAACGATCCCGATTCGGTAGAAATACTAACCTTAATCAGGTGCAGCTTGAGTCGTATTTAAAATGAAGCGCTGAAGCAGCAACGACAACAACCAACACAAAGAAAAAACGACGAAAAAGAGAGTAACGCACACGAGTGAAGTAATGCGCTTTAGATATTCCACTTCTTCGGGAAACCGCCTACGAAAAAAAAGAAACAGACATTTGCGAATACAGCTTAATAACCTGCGCCACCCGATGCACGTATGCAAATCAGTTCTAAATGGTTTTGTGCTCCCTTTCCAGTTCGGTTCGCGCGCTCGCGCACTCGGTTTTGATCTTATCAGCGTGTGTGTTTTTTTTTATGTAAATAAGGTGCAGCGCAAGAAGTGTATGGAAGGAAGCGCATTCACATACGGAGCAGTGGAATGTTTTGTGTGTGTGTGTGTTCGGTGCTTGCGTCGGGGCCAACACGATCGAGCGAAGCTTGGTAGAGCTTGGTAGATTAATCGATCACCATCAGCCAGAGTCGGGGTTGTGATCACAAATGGAAATATTCGAGCACCAGATTTGGTTGAGCTCGATGTTGGTTGTGCACGAGATAGAAACGTTTATTGTATGTTAAATATCGACAACACGATCGAAGTTGTTCGCCACCGTACGCGGGTGTATGAGCGGGTGGACAAAATAGACTAAACAGTTTTATTGATAATAATCAATCAAAGAGTCCTTTCGAGACATAGAAATAGAAAAGACAACATTTTCGGACTTTGATAGCATCGCAACTGCTCGAAACTCCTAGGCCCAATGATAAAGATGTTTGTGGAACTTCATTATTCGACTGCGAAAGAGATTGTTTGCAATAAGCCTGTCCCTGAGAGGGATTGCGAAATCTGCAACCCAAAGAACAGGACCCATTATAATAGGTTTCCTTGTGTCTGTTCTCGTCGTCGTCTGCGATCAAATTGCAAAAGGCGCGCGCGCCCGCGCTTGTTGGCGCATTGTAGCAAAAGGGCAGCCACAATAAATGTTTTCCCGAAACTGGGTTATGCAAGACACACAAAGTTCATTACGATTCGAGCGCGTACCGGAGCGGGTCGGTTTTCTATTTCACGATCGGCGCATAGTTCTTCCTTCGCGAGGCGCCAGGGCACGATCGACAACGGGTTTCCATTTCACTCCCCCGGGGGAACGCTTGCCCTCACCGTCAGGATCACAATGTCACTGAATGTTTCGCTTTCCTTTGGCGGCTTCGAACTAGATTGACGCTCGTGAGAATTTGAATAGCGCTCAACGAACGAAGCCCAATCAAACGAGAAATGTTGGTCGACTGCAACTTTGCAACAATGTTTGCTAATTTCTATGGGCGGGTGGTTGTTAGCTGCTTAATTGGTGGTGGGTAATTATCGTGAAAGCTTGCTTTTTGTGTAAGACTTTCACTGAGCAAGATAAAGCGAAGGTTTGAGGTTAATTTACTAGACGGGCATTGAAGGTGAACAAGAAATTGAAACATACTTTAGAAGGAATAAAACGCACGATACAGGATCCTGATAAGATCTCGATGTTTCCTTGCGGTAGCTACCAGCATTTAACAAACTCAGGACCACACCATGTCAACCAACGAAAATGATGATTGATATCTTTCAGCTCCATGACATCTGAAGGGGTTCGTCGTTTGTTTCCCGTGCGTTGAAGTTCTTTGAATTAGGGTGACCATCGCTTCTCATCGCCGGGGAATCGATCAGAAAATGAAGTCCTTTTCCAAAAACCCTACAAGAGAATAAACAAAACACCCCGAAGTTAGAGAGTTATTAGCTTTGTTTTTCTGTCCTCCTCGTTTTTGAAGACTTCTGCCACGGGTAAGTACGTAGCGTCTGCTGGAAGCAAAAACACAAACCAAGTGTCATGTTTTTGTTTCATTTACATGGGTTAACCGTCAGGCCGTGATCGGACCGCGAACCAGCGAGGTAGAATGTAGAAGAAGCCCCAACAAAACTACAGAGTAACCTTCCTGTGCATTGCGATCGCCGAGAGCTCCTTTTTCTCGCTCTCGCTCCCATACTTTCTGCATTGTCAATCGATCTCAAGTTGTGTGTGTGTTAAGGATTTTTTGGAAGGAAGCCACGGTGAGTCGGGTTCCAGCCGAGCCAGTAGCCATCGATCAACCGACGCTGACCATCCTTCATCCTTCATTTTATTATCTCCAGTTTACTCTCGTTTCTGCTCGGTTGCAGCTCTCGGTGCGGTATCTTCCATTAGTTTTTTTTTTGGTCTCGCATCTCTAAAGTTTGATCCATAGTCGAGAGCTCGAGAAATGAAATACAAAAAAAAAAAACGTCACCCCGCATTCGGATCGAGGATCATTTTTCAAATACCCGCACGCTATCGTATCGTTCGATCTAATTGCTTGTCTTAATGTCCATCGTTTTGTGTCTATTAATTATGATGTTTTTTGTTGTGGCTGTAGTTGGCGTGTGTTGTTTGGTTCTTCAATCTGTGTGTGCGCTTTGTTTGTTGCTTTCGTTGAACACACATGTTCGAATTCGAAGACTTTTCCAAGTGACATGATTGAATTTGTCATCCTTGCTGCTTCTCTGGGCTCGGCGATTCTAGCGGACATTGGAATTTGCGTTCCAGTATTGGGTAAAGGAAAATTGTATCAATATTGGAACGAACTTCTTAAGTTCGGTATAATCAATCACTTCTCCTCGATACCATAGATTCGTTTATCAGTAATCAAACAAAATGAGAAGTTTTCTCATCCAATTCCTTATCCCGTTCTCGTAGTCTTCTTGACGACGTAATCGATCCGGACTCCGAAACCGGAAATCGGACGCTGACTAATGCTGCAGCAATGCGATGTTGGCACGGTACCGGTTATGTTCGCATGCTCGCGCGTCATTATGAGTGCGAGCGCGCTTTCCCAATCGGAGGAGTTTTGTGTGTCAAATATGCGAATATGCATTACGATCGTTCCGTCGTTTGCCGGGGTTCCGAGTGTGGGCCGGTCTGGGCACGCTGTTTGTTTTTGCTTCCTTCCATAACGCAGCACTGTTTATGGCGATTGCGCGAAACCCACGTGGCTCGTCGAACAATGTGTCTGTCGGGGAGGCAGCACCGGTTGCCCAAAAGCGTTACGGCAGCTGCAGTAACAGCTGCACACAAGACTGGGCTCTCGCACGTCGAGGGAGTCGGTTCGGTTTCACTTTTTTTATGCCCGTTCCGGGACGAGCAGCCAGACAGGCCGGTTAGTTGAATAAATCTTTTTTTTTTAACATGAAATGGCCAACGCTGCCAATGTTACAATGAGGCAAACCGCCCATTGCCTCGATGACCCGTTGCTCGCTTAGATGGAGGGTTTCTATTGCGAATGGTTGGGTGGGTCGGGCAGGCAGGATAATAATAATAATAAACAGAGTCATAGAGCCCACAGCTCCCCTGGCGTCGGTGGTTGGTGTTGACATGACTAAATCACCGTCCCAGATCGTTAAATCAAAATCTCGACAGCGTGACTCCGCCTCGTCCGCCCGCGCGTGTACCGGGCGTTCGGAGGACTTTCCGGTGCGCAATGCGAACGGACATGATTTGGTGGTTTCATGAGGTATTTTGAAATGTCGGTACGCGTCGGTTTTGGTTTTGGGTCGCTGGTGTGGTTCGGCGTCGGCAATGAAATGTAGTTCAATTGTTGGATTAGCGTACGTGTAGGAATGGGCGGATTGTCGATTGTGTGTTGATTGCAAGATAATTTACGCATTTGTTGATGGAAGCTGTTGGAGAACGTGGTGGATTTGTATGTTTGGATTAGATTTGATTGAGAAACGTTCGCTTTCTTTGTCTAGTTAGTGATGGGTACTCTTCTTGCATTATAACTCAGCAGTAGTCATGTTTGGAGCTCCTCTTAAATGCTGAAATTTGGGTCTTTCAGGACGCTAGACGACGATTTAACATGTAGTAACCTTCTTATGAGAAACGTCTTGTTCTATCTTGGTTCTCTTGAAAACATGATAAGTTTTTGTAGCATCTTCTGAAGCTTGCATAAAGTGGTTCATAATACAAGATGCAATAACCCTCCCACCAGGTGCAATTTTTTTCCCATCAATTTCGTTTAAATGGTTTGAGCTCCTGCTTTTGATAAAGAATAATAAAACTAGCAATTTAAACCCAATATCTCGTTGTAAGCATGTTTCTACACTATAAAAATTGATCAGCATTGGATTTCTTTGACAGATACATTATTTTTTCTTCAATTTCTTGAAGTACATTGTGTTTGTTTTTTACTCAACATTCTTGTTAGGTCCTTTTTAATGTAAGGCTTTAGCAAGAGGGTCCAAAACCAGTAGGGACTGTGTATCGGACTGTTTACGAGTATAATGAAGCCAGGGAATGCAGAAATATTAGGACAAGTTCCCTCGATATCTATTCTTTTCTATTTTTTGTAGATAATTCTTGAAGAAATGTATTATTGAATGATTCTGATATACTCGGATGGATTATTGAGTATTCTATACAGTTCTTGATCGAGATCATTACCAACAAGAGCCATTCGATATTCGATTGTTGTCGTTTTATAAAATTTAATACACTTTTCAGTTGATTTGTCTCGCTAAAATCATCTCATCACAGAACTTGAACGCTTTTTACCGGGCTTTAAATAAACCTTAATATCTGTTGCTTTACCCAACTCGCAACATGCTGCCGAAGCACTCACTACCATTATATCGGAAAAATAATACGTTCCAGAGCATAAGGAGCGTTTTTTGACGAAAATGGGTTCTGGTTTTAGGTTACGCTTGCGCCAAGTTCAACCACCTCTGTGCGTTGCTATTCGGACGGTTTTGCAACATTGCTGACGAAAAACAAAAAAAAAAAACCCACAGTAAGCGAACGAAGCGCTGCAGTTTTTGACTCCGACCGATACCAGAAGAACTACTACTTCGTGTGGTGGTGGCTTTCGGCGTTCAATTTGTCAGCCGGCGCATACGCACACACAGGGCGTATCGGATATAGTGTTTCACCATTCCAGGATGAAGAAGATTGAGCACTCGGCACAGGCGGGGTTTTTTTTTGTTGGAGGTACTTTGGGGGAGGCGAGCACATAAACATATTTTTAAAACCTCAAGACGTTAGTTCATTTCGGACTGTCATAGTCATGTTACCGAAAACAATTTGTTCGACACTCAGCTGCTCGCTTGCCCCATGGAACGGAACGCTACCGTGTCGGCTTACAGCGATCCGGAACATTCCTACTGGTGACAGGATGACTGGACTGGGAAGACAAAACGGTACGCCCGTTGTCGATGGTCCGGTAAACAAATTAACGTCCAGAACGTGTACGCCTTTTGAGCGACAACGCAGTTCGGTAGTTTAAAGCGCATTAAAACAACGGAAAAAGTGCAGCTCAAAATGCACAATAAACGGTGTGCTTGGTCTGATGTGCCATTCTTTGTAGCGTACTTCATTTGGAGTCTAGAGATTTTCCGGATTAACGATTATGATGCAGAAGAAAGACACAGAAAGAAATTGCGAAGCATACAAATATAAGATAAGATTCTTGGCAAGAGCTTTCAGAGTAGAATTTTGTGTTTGTATAAGGTTTTTTCTATCTGGTTTTGGTCCACCAGAGTTAACAATACTAACCTCAATCATTTTATCATTCCAATTTTAAACATCTGAGACATAACTTTGGGAAGGTCTGCGTTTTATGACAAAATGCTTCAAATTTGTACAGTAGCAAATTAACATTCCTGTTCCTTTTCGTTTCTACAGCTTAAAGAACATTTTATGATTGGTTAAATATAACTCAAAAGTAAGCATTAACCTTGAAATTGTCTTGTGGTTCCTTTAGCTAAAGCTACAGACCGACACTAAAGCAGCATTCCGCCTGCTTTTGGCCTAGAGTTAATGGCACAAAGAAGAAAATCACGTGCAGACCCAACTTACAGGTGCAAAAATGCTACGATTACAGAAAATTATAACCCCCGACATGAGGATGAGCACTAATTAAATCCAAACCTTTGAATCCTGTTAAAAATTCTTCCCCAAAGAAAGAACCTTCTCGATGTGCTGCTGCAACGGGGTCAAATTAAACGCATTCCTTCACTAGCTTCATTTATGACACCCATTACACACGTTTGCTGTCGAAAATCGCTGCACAAACGCAACAAAACGGGCTGATTGATTTTGGTTCTACATGCCTGCAGCAGGATCCAACGATGGGTTCCCGTTGCTTGCCGTGCGTTGAAGTCTTTTGCTTCCGAACCGCTTACCTCTGCACGGTGTAAGGTCATCGTTTTACACTCACCCAAAACTCACCCACTGCAGTGGGCAGTCACTGCTTCCGTCTCTCTCCGCTTCCCCACTACCCTTTCACACCCCTTCCCCTTCGTTCAACCCCAAAGGGAAACAAATTGAATGAAATCGAAGACAGTAGTAATTATTTTTCCTTATTTCCTCTGTTCCATTCCATTTGCGACGATCGGGTTTTTGGGGTTTTGGGTTGCAGTGTTGCAGTGCCCGGGTCCGTTTGTTACTGTTTTATTTTAATTTGTCGTCGTCTCGCTTAACCCCTCTTCGTTGTCGCTCTCGCCCCACTCAACCCCTCCTTCCCGTGTAATGCGTAAAGAAAACACATCATCGTGCAAACGATCTGGCACAACACTGCAGTTGGCATTTTTCGACGATCGCGGACTGTCGCGCCGGGTGCTGTTCGGTTGCCTGTTGTGTGGTTTTTGGTTTTGGTTGTCTCTTTGTTGCAACTCGTCCGCAACTCGCCCGGACTGTTGCGAAGGGATGCCGCGCAGATCGGCATCACGACAGCACCGTACGAAAGGAGCGGCGGGGCTGATCTTTGGCGTTTGGTAGTTTGGAACGGAACTCGATCGTTTTGTGCGCCGGGGTGCTGGGGTGGGTTTAGGAAGGTGGGAACCAATTTGGATGAAAATCAGCCTGCATGCCACGCGTGTGCAGTCGCGTCCTGCCACAAGATGCATCTCGGGGTGTTGCGCTCCTACCGGTTCGATCGCCGCACCGTACCATTTCCACCCATTCGCTCCCATCCGCTCGAATCCACAATCGAAGCAATCATGATTCAGGAGGTGCGAGCGAGTTTATTTCCACTTGCGAAACGTGTGAATTAATTGGAGGTTAATTATAATGTTAATCCACTGCACTGCCACGGTTGAGTCATATTTTATTTCCAACGCGACGAAGGCGACAAAACCCACCGGCACACTTGGTGACAGGGTGAACCGGGCAGCACACATGTGCGTTTTGTTGTGTTTTTTTTTTGGTTTTTTTGTTAAATACTCGCACCAGGCGCACCAGGCGAAAACCGATCCCAATTAAGACATTAGCACAAATCCAACCAACGGGCTTGACCCTTGCCTGGGCTGATCTTGAGCCTGACTGTCCCGTGTGTTTGTATATATTTTCGATTGGTTGTGCTTTGTTTTGTCACCCGTTGCGTGGTAAAGCGATTCGTTTGCTCGTGTCTTTCTGTTGCTTGCCTTCCCTTTTCACGGTTCCACTCTGTTCCTGTTTGCATGTATTTTACGATCACGATCGATTAAAGCTGGAGCTGTGCAGTAGTGACAGGCGAGTGAACTATTAGCTGTTGGGTGAATAAAGGTGCCAACAGGGAAATGGGAAACAACGCACGATAAGCGTTGACGTTTCTAGCTCTATTTCTAAATTGTCGTCAGCAAACAGCGATCGCGAAAAATTGGCAACAATAATTAAAATTGCTTCCCAGCGATAATTAAAATGTACGGAATGTGTAAAGCGCAACGCAACGCGTCTCCACGAGATCGCAAAACGATCGCTTATCGGTTTTTCGTATGAATTCGAAGCGTGTAATGCGAAGCAAAAAAAAAGCAAATACTACCCAAGCGAACAACACTTTTATAGCTGCTGGCGCTCGGAATCGCGATTGTGATCGCGGCATACCTCGGCTCTGCACAGGCTCTCCGGCACCCGGCCACGCTTAGCATATCGTCACCGATTAGGCCGTCGTCGTCGTCGTCGGAATGCGAGACCTCATCAAGCGTAGCAGGGAGAGTGAGCGAGCGACGGCAGCCACTAATTGAATGGTTGAAGGAAATAGAAAGACTTAAACGCAAGCGGCTAGTACAACTTAATCCCTCCGTCAGTCTTCGGGACGCTCGGGACGCTCGACTGAGTGCTAGACGACGGTGCTCGGAACTGTAGTAGCCGATGGCCGATGGTGGCGTGCGGTGAATTCTTGGCAGGCGCCTCACACTCGCTCGCTCGCAACTGTTGGTGAAAATAATTAAAATATTCATTTCAATTCCAGTCCCCGCACACACCGAAACCGATCGTTTGCAACAATTTTTATACATTTTGTCGCGATCGTCTCGAAGCGTTTTTTCGTCTGAGCGATGGAAGCAGGGGCAAGCAAGCAACGTCAGCCCGGGCCTATCTAGCCGTTCGCATCAGCGAGTAATTATAATGCTGACAAAATGAAAAATAATTGCGCAAATTTTATTCCCCCGAGCGAACCGAGTGAACAGATGGCGCAGTTGTGGCTGCAGGGGAAGACCACAAGGGCAGGAGCGAAGCCTGATGCATTGAATCGGCGGGATAGATAAGGTGTCCGTTGCAACAAATGCAACAAATGGTCTGTTGAAAGGACATCGTGTACCGACGAATGGGACCTGTCACAATGGATTTAAATAGATAAAGATGACGGCGGTCTGTGTGTGTGTGTGTTTATGCGCTTATAAATGATTGGTAAAGCGTGTGGTGTTGGGCATGGGTTAATTTATGATTATTGTGGTGGAATTTTATTACTCAGAAACTATAATTTCAATGAAGACATTGAAAAATTGCTGAGACTTCTCGAAAGCGATGAAAGAAATGCTGAGAGATTGATGCGATTTTAAGCATAATCGATTTGTTCGTAATTTGTTTCTATTTATGAGTCTGTAGTTTTAGTATCTAATAATTCATTTTAATGTTAAAAGAGATTTTTTAGATAAATTTATGAATTAACTACTGAGGATTTAAATTAAGATATTTTTCGCATCAAATATGTAGAATAAATGTCAGCCCACTAACAGTGACAGTGAATAGAATTTATAGTAAACAGAGCAAGGATTTCTCTCTCTTTCTCACTCTCTATATCTCTCTCTATATCTCTCTCTCATTCTCTCTCTCTCTCTTTATATCTCTCTCTGTGAGGTATTCCCATTATACGACTATGGAATCCAGTTTCCTGGGCCTTCCTAAGTTACTCCGCAGATTTGAATATACACTATTCAGTTACCTCCAACGTTATTTGAGGACCGGCAGCTAGTGGCTATAAGGATAGATCAAAATACTATACTACACAATGATGCACTTCGGAATTTCTGCCAAGAATACCAGCTACATTAGCCAAGAATGACAGTTACCCACACTTTCAGCGCCTAATGGTACGAGTTTGAATTGCCAGTCTTCTCTATAATCCGACACCAGAAAGGGTTATCTTAGACTCGCTGGAGAAATCTTCGAGGACCTTCCGCTGTAAGCCAATCTAGATTAGCCATCATTGATTAGAAGCTCTCCTATATACCAGAAGCTCACCAAAGACTCGAGAAGGCGACACAAAGCTTCGAGTTGGAACTCACTAGGTGAAAGATCAAATGACCGTGGTTTATCACCAGAAGTCCTGCAAACCTACGCCAATCTACGAAGGTGTAGTGTGAAGATAAATGATCGTACTGTTGAAGTCACCTTTGAACTTCACCAATCTGTGGTCGGATGTGCTGACTCTTCGGAAAGTACATGGATGTTGAGTACAGTGCCAGTGTGCTAGCTGACAATCGGGTTTATTACAGTTTTCTCACTCAGAAGATCTCTCATTTTGGCCGAGTTCGAGTGAAGCATTTTTAGTCCCGGATTATTAACTCCCGACTTTGAGTCATTTGATTTCATTATTCTTGAAACCCCAAGCGTGTGGAACAATATGGATAAGCTGTTTCAAGAGCAAGGTCTGCGAATTGATCTCACCATTGTGCAGCAAATAAGACTTTGCAAGGTTCCAGAGGGCAGGACATATCATGCGAGTGACACCAGAATATCTAGCCCATAAAGTCTTTTATGGAGGTCCACAAGAACAGATATGCTGAGATGGCGTTGATGCATTCGTCAGAAAGATTGAGATAAAGGATCGGCAGACGACGGTGTTCGATCGTGAGTGATACTGAGGACTTCAGCATCCGGCCCAATCCTCGTAGTAAGTTTTTAAGAACTGATAATATGTAATAGTTCGTCTACTGGGTAGACAAGTCAAGTCAAGCAATTGACTATGAATGATATCACGACTTTCCTACTTCCAAATCAGCACAAATAAATCGAAATAAACGGGGTCTTATACTTAGCATTCTGCACTCTCTGACTTACCATTTCAATCTAATTTCTTCAACAGAAAATTAAAACACCTCCAAAATGTATGCACCACCAGCTGTTTCTTTGCACCGAATTTATGAGCAGCTCAAAGCCCCACCCAAAGCATTCCAATTTTCGTTTGCATACCGATCGGAAACACACACACACGATAAAATAAAAGTAAATAAATCAACCAAACCAAAGCCACGGCACTGTTTGCTCGGCTCTCTCATGTTAATAAGCAATTAATAAGAGTAAAAGATGAGAGCGCATTCCATCCGGTTTTTGATTTTCTCATCGCACGAACTCTGCCGCACGTTTGATGCCGTTTGATTCCTTCCGCCTTGTTAACAAAACTGAGCTGCGAACATTCCCGCCGTAAACGTAAACATTTGTGGAAAGAGGGTCTTCAACGCAGGTCTTCTTCACGGGCGTCTATTTCCTGGGAACTGTCCGGTACTCTGGCCGAGCGATCAGTTTGATGCATTCCAGAGATGAGTGCGAAGTGTGTTTTTCTCTGGAGGATATTTAAAATAAGCCTTCTTTTTCTTTTGAAGCTCAACGAAAACCTAAAACGAAACTGTGCAAAAGTTCAAGGACGATAGTGAGCGTCTTGCTGTGCGAGCTGTCTAGTTTATCACCATTCGAGCATCAAAACTCGCGGGCCCACAATTCTTACCCAATGATTCACTTTTAGTTTCGTAAGGCGTCTACCACCTCCAACGGTGCCGTGATTCATATCGACCAGAATTCATTAGCATAGCCGTCTCGACCGTGCTTCGACGAGCCGGGGTAAATAATTCATCATCAATAGATGAATAAATCAATTTCACTTTTGGTTCAACCACTCAGCCGACTGCCTGACTCGCCGCGAATGTATTCCGACACTGGCTGGCGCGTCTGGGCGCTCGTCGTGCAGCCTTCAGATGCACGCCAGGAAGTCACATTTGCAGATTTTGCTGTTGTTTTTTGTTTTCGGGCCTTTATCCTTTTTTCTCCTGCACTTTTCGCGCCGTTTATCGCACACCAAAAGTTTTGATATTTGAGCATGACTAAATGGTGCAACCTTTAGCCGGCTGCCCGCAGTGTATTAATTTCGCTACGCGCATGCACTTATCTTGCTACGGGGCCCTCTCGTGCCCAGAGAAGCCCTTGCGCCAATGACCACGTGCAACGGGCGCGTTGTTTTATTTGTGCGCGTTTGTATGCAGTTTATGGAATGTGTGCCAAGATTAAGCGACCACGGACACCGTGTGTGGGAGTCACTTATGGACGACTCTGCTGAATGCCCTCTGCGTGGCGCGATAACTTTAGCCGCTCCAGGTGAGGTGATCATGCTGAAAAAGGCTAAAGAAGGGAGAGAAATTGTACCACGGGTTATCGCAACACCGTGAAAGGGACCACACGGAGTAATGACATGAGGCGAAGGCGAAGTTCTCATAGTTGGCCCATACATGGCTTGGCTGGGTCAAGAAGCAGAAGAAACTAATCAGAGCATACTTTCGAGCAACTCAAGGAACAATTTTTTTTTACTAGCCCGATTACTATGTGAGTTTTGAGCGAAACAGTTAAGTCACTGTTAATGGTTGGAGTGCTACACATCCAACACCCACCAGGATCCCACGCTCCGGTGCGTACTGTCGAGGAATGAAGTGCATTTCCCGGCCACAAAAAAAGGGTTTGCCTAAATCGGTTGAAAAAGCAAAACAATTGAACAGTTGTTTATCGAGCCGAGGGTTTGCTGTTTTCCTTCACCCGTACTCCCAGCTAAAGCACGATCGTGATCGTTCGCCCAGAAACCCGAACACCACTCGAATGTCTCGTCAGTCAAGTTCGATCGAAGAATTCGTAGAACACCGCACCGCGTTGCGTTCTTTAAGACACGCTGGTTCCAAATTCCAAGCTGCTAGAACAACAAGCCGCCAGAAGTCCAGGGTGGGGTGAGTAATAGGAAAAGCAAACAAATGCGATCCACGCCGACAGAAAAAGATTGAAAGATTGTAAATTTTCGTTTCCAGTTTTGTTTTCGGAGCAGTTGAAGCATGTGTCCGAATTTTTGTGTTTTTTGATCCGGGACTCGGCGATGATTCGATTCTCTGGACTTCTTCTAAGTACCTGCAGCGGTACGCTGAAGTGGTACAGTCGTAGTGGGCTGGCGAGGCTGACTGCCACTCGAAGCGCCCCATCGCGGTCGGTAGGATGGGTTGGAGATGATTGTAAGAGTAACACGGCGAGCGTGTGGAACCGATTCTTGTGTACATTGTTTTGCTATTGAAAGTATTTATTTATTTATCACTCCAAGCGTTTGGATGCTGGAGAGAGATACGATAAGAGCGTGCGAGAGCATGAGCTGTGGAATGCTTTTTTCCTGGAGAGCGTTGAGAGCAAATTGATATACATAGAATGTAGCCTGGGTTCGAAGGAATCCGTAGGAAATGGAGGTTCGTCTGTAGTGAACTGATTGACGTATTTGATAAATCAGATGCATCTGGCTGGTATTGGAATGTTTGTTTGTTTTTTTTTTTGGCTTTCCGGCAGTGAAGATGGATCACATCAATTTCAATATGACGGGTAAAATGCAACAAGAATAATTAAAAGCCTCTAAAACAGACGACCACAGAAAAGAATCTCTAAGGTATCTCTCAAGGATTGTCGTGGTACTGATCCTGTACCAATTTATTTCAGCTTGATCCTATCAACGATGGCTGGACCCTTCTTTGAATATTCTCAACCGATTGTCTCCACTTTATACCCACTAATAGCCTTCAATTTATCTCAAATTGCTTCACCACTTGCTTTCTTTGTTCCGATGCGCCGTCGTTTTTTTTTTGTCCACTTTCGCTGCCCTATCACCGATCGCGTCGGGTCACTTTCTATTCCCTTTCGCTTTTTCTTTCTCTCGTCTATTGTTGTCCGTTGTGCGTTTATTTGATTAAGTAGACACGATCGCTCGCTTTAGAACCACGGGTTTGGTGATTCTGTGACTCCATTAATCCAGCCTCCGCTAGCTGTGACAACGGCTAGAACAACCGACCTAGAAAGACATATTTTTTTACCCTCCATCAAAAGAATGTCGCGATATGTTTGACCCTTTTCATTCCTATGCCCGTGCGCTTTCCCCGTCCGATGCGCTCGTTGAAGTCTTTTGTACAGAACTAATCGTAGAATCGGACCGAAATGCACGCATCGCATACATGGATCGAGTGGCTGCGTGGTGCGATAGGAAGATAATATATGACCACCATTTTTACCTTTCTCGTGTGTGCGTGTGATACGTTAAATCTTCACGGTGGACAATGTTGTTTAAGCAGCACCATACTGTTTCATTGTGTTGTGGCTAGGGCAGATGATGGAGAGTGCATCGGCGATATCCAGATCGGGTCGCTTGGTAGCTGCGTGTTAGTAGAGTCGTCGACGGTGACTCATGCTGAGAATGTGGCTCCCGTGAAAGAACAATTTTGCGTACGCGTGGCGCAGACTTCTTTATGGAATAAAAGGGAAATAATGGAAGTCTCTTGATGAGTTATGAGTGTTTAAACAGCAAAAATCATCTTTTAGGTATACCAAACTTCCATGGATAACAGTGGGAGATTCTGCAACTATACTTTTAATCGCATAAAATCGATTAGGATCTCCTTGGGACAGTGAGACACAATTATCTTGATCTTTGACTTTTAAATAATTGCTAAAGGTAACAGCAACTTGATTACAGGTACATCAGACAGAGTTGCAAGAGCATAAGTGACAAATCATATGGCTTCGTTTAAACATAATATTATTGCAAATTAACGCGGAAATTGTTAGACGGCCTACAGAAATTCAGCACTAGTTTGAAACTAGGAATTCTGAGGTCCTTTGTGATATAAGCGCTTTATCAGGAGCTCAGTAACGTAAAATGGTGAGAATAAGTTTTAGTACGAGCGCCCAAGAGGTTCGAATAGCTCTTCTGATGCTCTTTTCTTTGGACGACAACTTAAGACTAAGGTAAGAGCAATTGAGTGGCCACCTAGTAGACTAATGATGAGATATTTGGACAAAAACTAGGCGCAGGTACGTCACGCAGCTAATGACACGATAGCTAAGGTGTGAAACGCTCTTTCATTAACCAAACGCCAATAACTGCAGTAGAACTTCGGAGTTGAAAATCTGCTCATCGTGAGGCTGATAGTTTGAAGAGTTTTATAGATGAAAATCTTCCAAATTCAACTGCGGGTACCAGTAAATCCAGATAATGGTGTACATGACTCCGTTGGTGATCTTAAGTAGAATTTCTGAGGACTCCTCAATATTTTTTGGTACGTTTATCCTGATAACTCTGATAGGGTTTTGCTGTGGGGACTATCTGATTTGTGTTAATTTTTTCTTCAACAATGTCGTTTATTATTTGCATAATGAAGACCTTCTAAGTCACTTTGTTCATCATGGAGGCTTATTTTCCTATTTTAAATACTACGTGCACTAGTTTCCCCCTGCGCTTTGGTTTAAGCTCCCATTATTTGCGCTCAATATTCCGTGCATTCCCAACATTTTCTTTTAACCCGTTCGGGGAAAGCTTTGTTAGTTGTTGGATTACCAGAGCGACGAGATAATGCCCTGCCACTTGGTGTAGGAATTTCGTGCACAACCTGGTTTGTATCGAACCCTATCTTTCACACCCGGTGCAACACGCAATCCCTTGCAAAAAAGTAGCGTTGTCGTAACGTAATCCGGTACGAAAACATTGGCCAACGACAATTGGCTCGCTTAAAAAGCGACATGGTGTGAAAGATAGCACGCAGGCCAGACACCAGAATGAAACCCCCAGAGATAGCCCGAACGTGGGGTGGAATGAAATCTAAACACTCCGGTCTAGGCGTGTGTGTGTGTGTGCGAGGGTAAAGAAAAGGCACTAAGCCGTAAGAAATACAATGTTTGGGTCACGGGAAGCCGAACAAAACACGTACACAATACGCGCTTAGCCCGAGGATGGCCCGAGGTACTGGCTTAGGATGCAGGGATTGCATTGAAGGGCACAGACGAAAGCAGATGCCTGCATGATCACGCATGAGTAGAGCGCAATCCGAGACGATGCGTAAGTAGCAGCATCGGCAAAACCCGTATCGTGCAACAATGTATGGGCTGATGATGAGAAATGTATCCGATTGTGATGCACGGGTTGTGGGAGCGTTGCTTGATCGTGCACAGTATTATTCCCGGGGGTTTATTAATAGTTTTAAATCGACGTTTAATGTCTGGGAAGGTGGGAAAGACACAAAAGGATTTTACTAGACAGCAGAATAGGTGGATTTCTTGATTGCGAAAATATTTCTTCTGTGGGAGAAATCGTGAAAGGATGGCTCATCAACTGTGAGGAGGTTATGTGTGTGGAAAATATTATTAAGGCTGTGTCATAAGGTTCGGGATTTGGTATATTAGTTATGAGAGTGTAAATCTTTCGCTTTTCTAGTTGAATATTAAATATATTAACATTAGGCTTCATCTTAATTGAATCGAGAAATTTCATAGCAAACTAAGAAACAATTATAGCAGAGATCATTCACAGTTACTGAACACTGGAATACTCAGTATTGAAGCTCAGTAATAGAAATGAATCAACGAATGAATTTCTATTCGTACATGTCATCCACGCGATCCTATGTGTAGTTGCAAGGATTTCGTAGTGCACAGATGACAGACGTCAATGAACGATGACAGCGACGAAAGAGAAAAAATGGAAGAAGACGCAGTGTGTAGTAGTCGCGTGGATTAAGAAGCAAAGATACTGTGTTCAAAACAGAAGTAAAGCTAAACTAAATCAAAAATAATCTCTGTGCCAATCGACAGCTTCAAATTATTATCTGCTGTTAACTACGTCGTACAATAAACAGCAGGAAAAAGAACACTTTTCGAGGTAAGGACAATATTTACCAACAAAAGTAAACTCTTTCCAATGATCCACGCAATATTTTACCCAAAACGCGAGACAAGTAAACATTACATATTCTTCCTGCTCTGGTATTTTGCTCAGCATTTTCCCATCTTCACAGCCCGTACCGAAGCAGCTCATAAATTAGACACTCGCAAATAATTTTCATCGACGCCCCGAAGGAACCTCCTCTGCGCAATTAATACAGGTCTGCCCCTGCAGCCCTACCAGGCTTACGCAGCTGCTCGCCAGTAGAACAGTAAACCGACCATTGTTGCTACCGCGCTGTGCATTGATACGGAAAACATTACCACTGTTTCTCTCTTTCTTTGTTTTGGTACTGCTTTTTCATCCACCTCAGCGAAAAAAAAAAATGCAGAACTCATTCTTCCAAACGGCTCCAAGATCTACCGTGATGAGGGCGGACTGTGTGATATAAATCAAAAATTCAATTGCCCCCTACCATCGATGAAGACGCGGTAGCGCGTCCAGCAAATTACGCTCGGTTCCAACACCGAACGGGACGGCCACCAGGCCTATGTGTGCGTAATTAAAAGTTCTAATTCAATTATCGGAAGTGGCCGGAGTTCGTCCGGGTTCGCCGTCGGTTCAGTGGCGCGGATTCGCGCAAAATGGGAGGAGACCGCCAGTGCTCTGTTGCTCGGTTGCTTTCTTCGGCCGTTCGCTTTACGCATTCGCTTTCGAACGGTGCTACCGTCCGCGTGTGTCCAATGTCCAGCCGGAGTCCGCTGATGATCTGCCCCCTTTCGATGGTGATGATTATGACGATAATGACCGTAAACGGGTAGGTTGGGTGCTGTTTTGGGACGCGGCGATGGGGATGGGTTGAAAGGAGCTATCATAATATGTTGGCGCGGTGTTGTGTGTAATAAAACAAAACAGAAACGACATCGGGCAAGAAGGCGTTCTAGCACACGAGGGATGGGAGCGATTGAGAGAAAATTGATGTTGCCCGATGTTGCTACTTGTTGGGCGAATGAAAGAAGGAACGGAGTTGGATTTGAGATGTCGATACGTTAATAAATTAATGATAGGATAGTGTGTAACCGTTTAGCGCAAGACATACTGGTCATTGCGCGCACCCATTATGTGTCCCGGATCGGATGCGAATCGTGCCCATCGTGCTGTGTTAAAACGGGGTGGTTGAGACATGAACACGCGCTCGTCGATGCGTAGAATGACGCCTACCACAGGCGGGGCTAATAGTTTATGATGACTGCTTTGTTTGTTTTCTAGGCAGAGATTCTATTTATCTAGTTGGTGAGACACTAAGCTTATTATACATAAAGCGTTGGAGAATTTGTGGTATAGTACTCGTTCTTTTTAAGTTATTTAATGCTTTAAATTAATGCCAATTTAAATTTATAAGTATACTAGAAAATAGATGCCAGCGAATATGTTGAAGCTTTGATTCAAGTCCAATACACAAGGACAAGGCAAGACATCCTTAATCCTGCTTTATAGGATGTGCCTATTAATTTGTATTACTTGATTGCTCAACATCACTACTCCACTTGGGACTATCACGCCTCGTATGTCTATGTGGATGACCTAAAAGGACTTTACGGACTAGCGCATCCGGTGACATTTTCATGCCATGACTAGCTCATCGGAGTCTGACCATTCTGATTTGCTCATACATGGTGAGAGCTCATAGAGATCATCATCGTTAAGACTCTACAACAGTAGTAGGTCTTGGCAGCTATTTCTAGTTTTCTCTGTCTTGGTTTTACCCGTAGCTGGTTAGTCTGTTCTGCGTACGAGGAGGAAGTCCGGACGGGATGCAGTGTGAAGACCGGCGCCTTTACCGTTCCTACGGATAATAAATCCACCTATCCGGGTACCAAAGATCCTTCCGAGCATGTTCCTCTCAAACAGTTTTGGCCTGATTTTGCGTCTCCGAGGCGTATTTGACTGTAGGGATGATGTTCTATAATAACTTCATCCGTAGCGGCAGATATTTGGAGTGGAGAAATATCCTTGCTTGAATCTCAATATGTACGTTGTTGTCGTTGTTCGGATTTAAGATGACCGCGAGCCTTACCACAGTGCGCGTTGGTGGCAGGTATAAAACTCTTTTTTTTTGGTCTGACTAAGTTAGTCACAACGTAGGCGTCGGAAAGAACGGACGATAGAGAAAGCGCAATAAAACGTTTTTGTGAAACCCAACATATGGTGCCGTACTGACCAGGATTTGGTTATTTGTCGTTGTGGTTAACGTGTTTATTGAGCAAAGAAGTTACGTTTGGTCTAATGGCGCAGCCTCGGTCGCAGCATCCGAGCGAGTCGGAAGAGGAAGATTTCCATGGCTTCCACCCGGACATGACTGTGATCGGGCCCACTAAGGACAATAAGATGGATTTGTTAGAATCGAAGAAATGTGAGCGCGAAGAAATTTTGCGGTGCTTGTCTCGACAAGAAGGTTTTCTTAAGAGCTTCACTGAAAAGGACGTAAAATTTGTGCGTGCAAGAATCGAGCGAGTGAGAAGGTGTTGGACAGAATTTGCGGAAGTGTCGCGGGCCATTCGGTCGATCGAGGGAAGTGTGGTGGCAAACGAAGCGTTGTTGGACGAGGTTGATGAAAGGTGTATGGTGCTGGTTAGTGAATTCGAGGAAAAGCTGCAGTGTGCGCCGCGTGCAGTCGCTACGCCTACCGTTGATAGGGAGGAACAAAGAATACGTCTTCCTCCTCTCGCTCTTCCAGAATGGTCGGCCTATGAAGCGGCTTGGTGTGCGTTGAACAAGCGGTACGCTAACGAATACATACTTAAAAAGCGGTATGTTAAGGAGCTGTTGCACATGCCAAAAATCAGAACACGAAAGTCTAAGGAAATACATCACCTCGTCGAAAGTTTTGAACGAAACACAAAGCTTCTAGACCAACTCGGCGAATGTTCTGAAAAGTGGGGAGTGTTGTTGATCGAGCTAGTGTTGTCTAAATTAGACGAAGAAACGCAGCAGAAATGGGAGCAGTATGTTGAAGGTATAGACGATTGTTCAATAAAATCCCTGTTCGAATTTCTCCGAAGCGAATGCCGTATACTAGACGCTACATTGATCGACAGGCAGACATCGAATTCTCAGAAAGGTGAACGCCGTGCAGTGGTGAACGTGGCTACAAAGCAGCAAACAGAGAAATGTGCGCATTGTGATCGATTGCATCATATTGCTTCGTGCAAGGCGTTTTTGGAGCTCTCAGCGGAAATGCGGTATGAAGCGGTCTTGAAGAAGCGTCTTTGTCTCAACTGCTTAGTTCCAGGACATTGGGCAGCAAAGTGCTTCTCACGTGCAAGGTGCCCCGTTTGCAACAAACGCCATCATGAGTTGCTGCATCGCGAAGAAAAGATGCAAGAAGTTGCTAGTGAAGCCGTGAGCATGGTAGCGTCCCTTCCGTCATCCGTACCCACTATGTCAAGCCAGGTATTGTTGTCAACAGCTGTCGTGAATGTGAAGGCTAAGAGCGGAAAGTGGATCGCAGTCAGAGCATTACTGGACAACGGCTCTCAAGTGAATATAATGACCAGTAATCTGCAAAATCGTTTGAAGCTGGAAAAGAGTAGCAATTCCGTAGCAGTATCAGGCATCGGTAAATCGGACATTCAGAATGCACCTTTAACCAGAACATCGGTTGCTTCAAATGATAAAACATTCTGCGAAGAGATCGACTTTATCATACTGCAAAAGATAACGGAGTGCCAGCCTTCTAATGATGTAAAGGTCAACTTTGAAAGTCTTCCCAAAGGCTTGATTTTAGCTGATCCCAATTTTGACCAGAAAGGGCCGATAGATCTGCTACTTGGAGCGGAATATTTCGCGGAAATGTTGCAAACAAAATGTGCAAAGATCCCGGCAAGTGAACATCACCCTGCGTTTATGTGTACTGTTTTTGGATGGGTTGCGATTGGCCGAATGGTTTCCCAGCAAGGTGTACAAGTTGGATGTCACGTGGCAACCGTTCAGGCAACGTTCGAGAATTTGGCACACACCATCGAGCGCTTCTGGACCATCGAAGAGTTACCAGAATCTTCACGTGTTTCGAAGCAGGATGAAGACTGCGAAGCATCCTTTGTGCAGCATCATTTTCGCGACGATGAGGGAAGGTATGTAGTAAAGTTACCATTCCAGGTCGGCTTGCAGAAAAGTTTAGGTAGATCAAAGCTAGCTGCAACCAAACGATTCCTCCAGCTCGAACGGCGTTTATGCAGAGATCCATCACTGAGGAAAGAATATTGCGCAGTAATGGATGATTACTTGGAAAAAGGTTTTATGAGGAAGGTTACTGTTGACGACGACACTGAAGACCATCAGCTGCATTTCTATCTTCCGCACCATCCAGTAATCAAGACATCTAGCAGCAGCACCAAGGTAAGGCCTGTATTCGATGGGTCCGCTAAAACAGACACGTCGCTATCTCTAAATGATCTGCTTTTAGTTGGGCCAGTGGTTCAAGACTCCTTGCTTGCTTCGATGTTAAGGTTTCGCATGAAGAAGATTGCTTTGGTTGCTGATATAAAACAAATGTACCTTCAAGTAAAAGTGCACGAAGATCACACGCCATTTCAGCGGATTTTGTGGCGCAGCTCCCCTGATGTACCGATTGACGTTTTTGAGCTGCAACGTGTAACCTTCGGATTAGCATCATCGTCTTTCTTGGCAACCAGAGTGCTTCATCAGTTGGCGTCTGATGAAGGAGACACGTTTCCTTTGGCGCAAAAGGCACTGCTGGAAGCGTTTTATGTAGACGACTTCATCGGAGGTGCTAATAGTAAGGAAGAAGCGATCCGATTGCAGTTGGAGTTGTCGTCTTTGCTAGCAAAGGGTGGTTTCCATTTGACGAAATGGAATTCGAACATGAAGGACGTGCTTTTCAATGTGCCGACGGCGGATTTGGCGCAAAATGAAGAAAGAAAGTTTGAGGCGGTCGAAGACTCGATCAAAGCTTTGGGAGTTTCCTGGCATCCTGAAACAGATAGCTTGTCCATCAGCTCCAGCGCTTCACCGGATACTAATGGCTGGACGCGTAGAAGAGTTTATTCGTTGGTGGCTCAAATATTCGACCCTTTAGGGCTAGTAGCGCCCGTGACAGCATGGGCAAAGATTCTGATGCAGGCGCTATGGTTGGCTACTCAAGGTTGGGATGATCCAATTCCCAGTTCTATGGAAAAGCGTTGGAATGACTTCCATTCGCAGGTTCCACTTCTAGCCGAAATCAAGGTCCAACGGTATGCTGTCGTCGATGACCCCGCAAGCATTCAATTACACTGTTTCTCAGACGCTTCTGAAGCCGCGTACGGAGCATGTATATACATACGCTCAGTTGATGCAAATGGAAATGGAAAAGTGACGCTCTTGGCTGGAAAATCACGTCCGGCTCCTCTAAAAAGGATCAGCGTTGCCAAGTTAGAGCTTTGTGGGGCATTGTTGGCGGCTAAGTTGCAGAAAACGGTTCGTGATGCTCTCAGGCTTGAAAATGTGGAAACGTACTTTTGGACCGATTCGACGATTGTGTTGCACTGGATAAGAGCGCCATCGTACAATTGGGTTACGTTTGTTGCGAACCGTGTGTCCCAAATACAAGAGATGACCAGCGGACACAAGTGGCTTCACGTAAGGGGCGCTGAGAACCCAGCCGACATAGTGTCTAGAGGAGCACTACCACGCGATCTCCTGTTGATGGAAGAATGGTTTCATGGCCCGCCCTGGTTAGTGTTGCCTGTAAACAAATGGCGTATCAGTCGTCCTTCCAACATTCCCGACGAAGAGATGATCGAAAGACGAGTGTGTGCAGTAGCAGCAGTAATAGATGAAGATGGTTTCGATTGGTGCGATAGATTCTCTAGTTATGAGAAATTGTTGCGTGTAACAGCTTATTGCTTGAGAGTTCTGGATAGAAGGCAGCAAAAGAATCCCCGAACGAACCGACATAAATGTTTGACACTGGAAGAGCTAAGGAACGCAAAACTTGTTCTTGTGAAACGTCTGCAACAGCATCATTTTGCCGCGGAGCTGAAAGATCTCTCCAACGGTAGAGCAGTGTCTGCAAAATCAAGCATCCGGCGTTTGGGCGCATTCGTCGATGATAGTGGTTTGCTGCGTGTTGGTGGCCGCCTGCGCAGTGATGCAATGCAGCTCGAGGTTAAGCATCCTTTGCTTCTCCCAAAGAAGGCGAAGTTTTCGAAACTTGTGACGGAGCACTACCATCGTATCTCGCTTCACGGAGGACCAACGATGACTCTTAGCATGATGCGGAATGAATTCTGGCCTTTGCAAGGACGATCGCTGGTAAACAGCATTTGTAGGAGTTGTCTTCAGTGCTTCAAAGTGAATCCAACACTCATCCAGCAGCCATTTGGCCGATTGCCAGCAGAACGAGCTTCGCCCATTAGACCGTTCGCCGTAGTAGGAGTCGACTTTGCTGGACCCGTGCTTCTGAAGCCAGTGCATCGCAAGGCAGCATCTGAGAAAGCATATATTTGTATTTTTGTATGTTTTTCAGTTAAGGCCGTGCATATCGAGCTGGTGGAGTCGCTGTCAACTCAAGCGTTTATGGCTGCATTTCATCGTTTCGTCTCAAGAAGAGGATTGCCAAGCAAGGTTTACTCCGATAATGGGCTGAACTTCCAAGGAGCGCGGAACAGCTTGAAGGAGCTCTATCGCATGTTAAGGAGTGATTCAGCGCAAGAGGACATCCTGAGGTACGCTACGGCATCGGGCATCGAGTGGCACTTCATCCCTCCACACGCTCCCAACTTCGGTGGTCTCTGGGAGGCGGCGGTGAAGTCGGCGAAACGCGTATTGTTGAAGGTGCTAGGCGATCGACGCTTGAGCTTTGGCGACTTGGCGACGGTTTTGGCGAGAATAGAAGCGCAGCTGAACAGTAGACCGTTGACACCGCTATCCGAGGATCCACGTGAGCTGAATGTGCTAACCCCTGGGCATTTTATTATTGGTACATCGTTAAATGCTCCTCCTGAAATTGATGTATCTGAGGCCCCGATAAACCGTTTGCGACATTATGAGCAACTGCAGCAAGCTGCTCAAGATCATTGGAAGCGTTGGCGTAGGGAATATTTTTCCGAGTTGAGCAATGAAAATCAACGGCGACGCGTGGCAGTGCCAATTAAAGTAGGGCAAATGGTCATATTAAAGGAGGATAATAAGGTACCTTTGCAATGGCCTCTAGGGCGCATTACGAGGCTGTTTCCGGGATCGGATGGCGTAACAAGAGTAGTAAACGTAAAAACAGCGTCAGGCGAGTATAAGAGGCCAGTGTCGCGAATTAGCATATTACCTTTTGAGAGGGAACTAACCCGTTGAAAAGTAGATTTGGGTAAATTTCACGAAATTTAGGTGGCCGCCATGTTCGGATTTAAGATGACCGCGAGCCTTACCACAGTGCGCGTTGGTGGCAGGTATAAAACTCTTTTTTTTTGGTCTGACTAAGTTAGTCACAACGTAGGCGTCGGAAAGAACGGACGATAGAGAAAGCGCAATAAAACGTTTTTGTGAAACCCAACAGTCGTTATTAACGATTTTTTGTGATGCCTGCACGATCCTTTGGTGATGGATAGACTACTCGTCTGAGCAGGATAGACTATTTGTCTGAGGATATATCAAGCCAAGGAATCGAGGATGAAGTTGAAAAGCAGTATTAAGTTCAGACAATTTTCTATCTATTACTTCTGAACTACAGAACAAATTAAAGAATTCCTGAAAAGACACACATTTTTGAATTATTTTCGTCTGTGCAGTACATCAGATTGGCGTAGTAAATCAAATGACTTTAATTAAATTATTCTTAAAACATTACTTTGAAAGCCCCACACAGCCACAAAAGCCCCATGACCACGAATGGGCCGTAACAAGGTGTGAAGTTGATCATCGCCTGCGCCTAACATCAACGCTAATCAGTTTGATTGCATGTTCAGTGAATCATTTATCACTGATAAAAAAGCGGTAATTTCGGTTTTACAATATCATCACACAAACAGCCGCCACATCACGGCAGCTGTACACCAAACGGCGAAAGGCGAAAAAAAAACGACAACGAGAAAAGAGAAGAAAGAACCAACCTAAGCGATAAAATGCGCGAAGAAGGTTCACTCTTTAAATCATAACGATTCATTCGTTCCACCGAAAAAAAGGTTCGTTATTTCCCTTGCCCGTTCGTTCTTTTGGCGGCGGCTGAAAAAAACCCTCTTAACCTGTGTGAGGAAGTACACTGTCCGGCCAACAAAAACACGAGGCTTAAAGAGCGACCTGAGTGACCACCACGGACTCCACTGAGACTTGGGGATGGCATTGGAATGGGTGAGAAGCGAAAACCACGACCGGCACCGGGCACTGGTACCATGTAAGGGCGTGATTAGACCGTTTATGCTTGGGTTGATTTTTATTATCGGCAGAGCACTGGGAGTCTCTGATGCACCGCTTGCTGACTCCGTCAGAGTATTACCATTGCTACTGCAGATTGCAGAAAAAAACCCCAATTCGGACACGAGAAAGGTGCATCACCGTGTGCGACCAGCTAGGAGAAGAAGAAAAAAAAACGCGGGCATCACGCTCATGGGTTGAAATTGTTCCCCAACATCTCTGTTATTATACCATAAAAAAATGATTGAGCAGTTTTTTTTGCTAATTATTTTTCTAACAGCTCCCCCAGCACTCACAGTCTCGGTAAGAGAAGGAAAAAAGGCAACAAAGCAAAAGGCATGAAAAAATAACATCTTAAGAAGCATTTGAGCACGATCCTTACGTTCGATCTTGCGTACAATCGGTGCTACCGCGAGTCAGCAGGTTGGCCGAATAGGATGGAAGCGGCAAAACGCAAAATGAAGTGTTTGATAAGTTATTGTTTATTTACCATTATGGTCACTTGTTTAATTGATGGGGGGGATAAAGTTTTGTTTGCCTGGAAAATCGGTGGGAAACTCGACAGATTGATATAAGCGATTTGGGAGACGAGACTGACTGAGCAGTGTTGGAGTTTGGAGCCTCTCGAGAGGCTAGAGATTTCCCACGCCAATGCACTTGCTCGAGTGTCGGAATCGGATGGTAAGTGTTTGTGATTTAACTGTTCCTGTTGGTGTTTACTGGACTACGTTTGCAGACCTTTAACACCTAGCAAGCGCTGTGAAACACGTTTTTTCTTATTTGATACAACTCGCTCACGTAACGGCTCAATCAGACACCATTTTGTGTTTGTTTCTCCATTCTCTATTAAATAGTTTCGCAACAAAAAGCGGTTGTCTCTTGCCTTCGGATCGGATGGCTTCAGCAGCTCAAGCAACGATCGTCGGGCAAAAGATTTGGTTGTCGATCTCGTCCGATTGGATAAAGATCGCCATCGTCGTCCGAAAACAGGAACCCCACACACCGGCGGCAAGAGTCCGCAAGGAAGCACGATCCCGTTGAGCAAAATGGCTTCCAATCAGCAAATCCGAATCACCAACCCGTTGTTGTGTTCTGCACGGCACCCTGTGACTGCCGGACCAGGATCCCCCGAAGCCAGAAGCGGGGCCTAATAGTATAAACTGCTAGTTTACGACGTGACGTTTCGGTGTGATTTGATTAGCGTTGCAAAACGAAAAGTTCACCGGGAAGAAGCGAGAACGGGGGGACCACAAGCTGACAAAAACCCACAACACCGATCGGAGCTTGGTGGGAAACGCTGGACAAATCGGGACACATGTCTCCGCTAGCTCGAGCGCAGTAACTAGAAGTAGCAAAACAGCCGTACAGCGAGACCCAATCAACGGGGTCCAAGTGACAGTCGACGGCGGCACCCGAACGACGCCATCACAGAGTCGTCATCTTAATCATCACCGAACCCTGACGGTGACGGTGTGGGCACGGTGGAAATGATTATAAAAATATGCAGATGAGATACGCCTAGAATTATAATGTGACCATGTGGACATAGGATCGCAGGCGACGGGCGAGTGTGTGTATGTGCGAGAGAGAGAATGTGTGGTAGGATCGATTCCCATTTCCCGCCCCAAACACCGTAGTGGAGTTCTGGTGATGGAGAAGCTGCCTCAGTTTGGTTGGTCAGTTTCAGTTGTCAGGCTTTCCGATCGACTCATTTAGCTGACGATGGTCGACTTGGCAAGATTATTGCCGCCCGTCATACGTGTTTCGCTAGAAGGAGGAGACATGTCAGTGACAGGGAACGATTTTTTTTTGCACTGTTGGGCTAGATGAGTGTTGCCCTTATTTAGCTGCTAGTTGTATGATTAGATTCAAGCTTAACTAAGAGTCTAGTAAAACTTGAGTGAAAGGATCTTCAAAAGGATGTTCTTCATTTTGTTCCTATTCCGTACAGATGTTGTCCTAGTCATCCCGATGTCCCTGAGAAGATGAATCACTCTCGTTCCTCAAGTTACGCTTAATCCTTCGCAGGAAAAAAAAAGGTAAAAGCCTGACAGCTGAACGAGTAATTGGTGGGTGACGATCGGTTGTTGGTCTGGTTGTCAAACAAATGGTGACGAATCCCGTACTCTGGATCCTTTTCCCTTCATTTGTCATGAGGGACTCCGGTTGGCTGTTGATGGAAAAGGAATCGGTTTTGCTGTCCGAACTGTAACATAAAACTTTTTTCTATGGTTTCTTAGCGTTTCATTGAAGCAAATGGTGTTTTGTTGTTGAAGGATTACGATAGACGAGGGATTAGGACCTAGTGCGCAAGGTTCGAGAGAAAGGTGAGAATGAGAGTCATGTTTCTCGCATATCCTAACAGAAGCAGATGCAATGAAGATATTTGAAGAATTAAACAGGATAGCTTCGTGAAAAATTCGATCTGTCATCGAAGGTGTTTAGGATTAGTTTGAGCAACAAAACCTGATGTTCTTGTTCGAAGTCCTCTTGCAAACTATTGAGTTCGCTGGTCATCTATTGGATATCTAGTTTTGCATTCTTGATGGAAGTCTTAAGTAGTGCTCGCTTGTTTCCTTAATTGTAACAAGATTGTGTGAATAATTTCATATAATTTTACAACCGTGCCAAACCCTACCCTAACCATCCATAAATTGTATCATCTGGCCTTGCTGGCCTTTTTGCTCGAACCTCGAACTCTTCCTTCGCGCAACACAACCGATACGTGTGTCATAAAATTCTGGACATGTGCAGTGCTCGGGCGTTACATTCATTGCTCTCGAGTGCCGGTAAGCATCGATCGACCGATTCCGGCAAAGATTCCGATCGATGAGCAAGCAAAAAACACCGAACAACCTTCCTGAACTTCGCGATCCGCCAAACGCGTGTACGAACGATTTCCAGGCGTGTGCGCGCGCGATCTTTCCCAGTTACCGTAGCGAAAAGAAGGAAGAGGCGCACAAAACAGATCGACAAAATAGTTAAGGAGGGCGAAGCGAAAATGGAGTGCGAGCCGCGAGGTGTTGGGCGAAGAACCAAACTTCGCGCCACGATCATCGTCATCCGTACGCGCCTTGTAGGCATTCTATTTCGCTGTCGCCCGGCCGCAATCGCAAGTCTAGCGTCGGACGGACGGTTGCGATGCACTAAATGCACATCTCTGGGCACGTTGTGCAAGGCGTGAAGCAAAGATTCGTTCAGCGCGAGAGCCTGGCTGGAGACTTCAATGCAATGCAAGCGACGAACGGAAAGGCAAAACGGTGGGATAAGTATTTCACAGTTAAAACCCACCCCCTTTAGTACCTCAACACTGATGTTTCTTCCTCTTACCCACCCTCCATCACTACCATCCCTTCCTCACAGCATCCTTTTGCCGACCGCCACCGTGTAGCGTACAATTCATTCAATTTGTTTACTATTTTATTAGGCATTAAATTATTCAATCCCTTCTCTGTTTCAACATCTTGTTGCGCCGTGTGTTTACGTTTGTTTATAAATATGTATATATTTTAATTTAATGAAACAATTGGCAGGGGTTTGACCGCGGCAGTACCGAGACGCGAGGCAGTCGAAGATGGTCGGTGGCAGTGAGAATGGATCGTGAGGCTGCTGCATCTTGCGCAGCATGGGTTGCGAGCTGGGTGCAGTTGTAATTGAGTTAAGAGAACGTAGGCGCATAAAAACCTTCTCCGCTGCAATGGCAATTGCAGAAAGCCTCGCACACGGCGGCAGGACGGTTTATGAAAACCGAGAAGATGATCGTGCTGTGGTGGCGAAGAACCAAACTTCGCGCCACGATCATCATCATCCGTACGCGCCTTGTAGGCATTCTATTTCGCTGTCGCCCGGCCGCAATCGCAAGTCTAGCGTCGGACGGACGGTTGCGATGCACTAAATGCACATCTCTGGGCACGTTGTGCAAGGCGTGAAGCAAAGATTCGTTCAGCGCGAGAGCCTGGCTGGAGACTTCAATGCAATGCAAGCGACGAACGGAAAGGCAAAACGGTGGGATAAGTATTTCACAGTTAAAACCCACCCCCTTTAGTACCTCAACACTGATGTTTCTTCCTCTTACCCACCCTCCATCACTACCATCCCTTCCTCACAGCATCCTTTTGCCGACCGCCACCGTGTAGCGTACAATTCATTCAATTTGTTTACTATTTTATTAGGCATTAAATTATTCAATCCCTTCTCTGTTTCAACATCTTGTTGCGCCGTGTGTTTACGTTTGTTTATAAATATGTATATATTTTAATTTAATGAAACAATTGGCAGGGGTTTGACCGCGGCAGTACCGAGACGCGAGGCAGCCGAAGATGGTCGGTGGCAGTGAGAATGGATCGTGAGGCTGCTGCATCTTGCGCAGCATGGGTTGCGAGCTGGGTGCAGTTGTAATTGAGTTAAGAGAACGTAGGCGCATAAAAACCTTCTCCGCTGCAATGGCAATTGCAGAAAGCCTCGCACACGTTAGGATATCTCCAACATAAAACCGAGAAGATGATCGTGCTGTGGTGGCATTTGCATTGCGCGCACGGTGGACGAAAGATGCCACACTATGACACGCGGGCCCGTACAGAGTGACCCTCCGCTGTGAGGTGAACAATTTGAGGCCTGCGAGCGAGCGAGTGTGTGTGTTGGCTGAAGACTATTTGTGGATTGGATTGACACGCCGCAACCGTAGCGATCGTTTGATCGTGCACGATCGGGCAGGAGATGGTCGAGCGCTCGGGAGAGAAAAATGGCAAATTATGTTGTTAAATTATAGGAAATTCTGTGGTAATTAGAATTTTTCACAGCTAGAAGCTACACGGCTATGGCGCGAAATAGTGTTGCAGTTGGTACGTTGAAGCACAGAAGTGATAGTTTTTAAGTGCCGCCAGTTAGTGAGCTTTTGCAGTGAAGGAGATTCGGTGAGAACTTGAAATCGTGCTCATTAAATCTTCCGAGTGATGTATGGATGATCATTTCGTTTAAGGATGAAGTTTGTTTGGAATTTTGAACTAAATGTGGAGTCATGAGTTTATGTCACTTTGTGGTTTGAGTTGATTTAATTTTTATAGTTTGAAGTATAGAATAATTTTGTTTTATAAGGACTCTTTAACTACTCAAAGCTTAAAATTTGGTATAATGAACATGATAGATAAGGCTTTTTTTAAGCACAAAATTAGAATTTATTGTACAAGAATATTATGGTTCGCTTTTTTTAAACAGATTCACAGGATTCCTTCTAGCAAGTGTTTACACTGAAGTTCTCTATCGAATTGTTGGAAATGAGTAAAAATATGCCAAAAGAACTATATCTTTATGGACCAACTATGGAGTCGAAGGGGTAGCTAAGCTGCTTTCATGAAAGCGATCAACTTACACATGATTTTATATGCCTATAAGTAATTAATCTATCTAACCTATCCAACCTATTCTATGCTATGCTATTCATAAAATCTATTTGTTATCCATCCTATCCTATGCTATTTATAAAAAATCAATATTTTCGCTTTACTCTCTGGCCTTACCGTCAAAAAACAGAGACCGGATTATCCTGAAATTAGATGTCAAACTTTTTTTAAGCTTCTCCAGATTCTACTGAATCTGGTCCCTGACCAAAAGGATCTCTGCTTCCGCGTGAAGCTGTGTTTTGCGATACCTTGGCGGGCGGTTGAGAATCATCTTGAGAAATTTATTCTGAATTCGCTGGACAGCAGGCATACTCCCGCAAGAGCATAACCTCCAGATGTTGGATCCATATAGGATATAAGGGAGAATAATCTGTTTGTACAGGAAAAGTTAACTTTCTATTGAAAGTGCGGACCTTCGCTTCGGACATGAGTTTTAAATGAAAGTTGGTTGTCTAATGTAACGCCAAGATACCGCACAGTAGAGGTCCAGGAAACAGGATTATTGTGGATTCGGATGGGTTTAACTTTCCGTTGTGTTGTACTCTTAGTACGCTTTCGATTGGGACAGAACTATAGCTTGTGTTTTACTGCTATTAACCAACACTTTCCAATCTTTCGGATATTTAGTATAACAGTCAACTCCTTTTTGGAGGCCAGATTGCAGTCTTGCTAAAAATTAAGAGCATATTGCAGTATCATCAGCGTAAAGCGACAAATGTGTACGTTGTCTTAGGATTAGAACGTCGGCAGTATAATAGTTATATAAAAGGGGTCCTAAGGCGCTCTCCTGTGGAACACTTGCACTGTTGGAGAGAGGCTTCTTTGTTCAGGTTGAACCCAAATGAACTGCTGACGTCCGGTTGCTCAGGTAGCTTTTAATGATTTTAGCTAAGTACCGTGGAAAACCTTGTATTTTTTGCTTATGAACCTCGGTAAGGGTATTGTTTGTTAAGAAATGGTCTTCAATTCGGCTATAAATAATGCGCTCCAAGAATTTGCTAAGGACGCACGATGCATGGATCTTTTCTCGGTTTTATGTTGGAGATATCCTAACTCAAGGCACCTGTTAAGAAAGATGAGGCTAAAATGACACTCTAGGATTTATTTCAACCAATGTTACCCAAACTAAAGTATTTGTAGTAGTGTGTTCTTCCCTTTTAAACCGATCATTACCGACATTCAAGCTCAACTAAAAACACAATAAAAACCCATTGTTGGTTTATTGTACGCTTGTTTGCGCTAAATGAGCCTTATCGCACTCTCGTGCGCTCTCTGCATTGTTTACAACCCGCGTATTTGTTTATGAGATTTTCCAAACCAAACAAATCATAAACCACCATCTAAACCATCGTCTAAAAACCGCCCTCCGAACGAGTGGCACCGGCACCGACTGGCTGGCTGGCGGCGAACATTAGAGGTGCCATAAAATGTGATTGATTTCCTAGCTTTCGACACCGGAAGGCCTCCTTTGAATGGCGGACCGTATATTCACTTACACAGCTCGAGCCCGAACCCTTGGGAAACAGAGAGGCGAAAAAAGCCGGCGAACGCACCAAGAACACGAGTTCCTCGAGCGCTCTTTTCCATACAGCTTCTTCTTCGTCTGATCGTTGCACCACAGGCGCGTACTGCATCGGGCTTCGTGTGTCGAAATGGGCGGAAATAATAGAAACGAACCTTTCAAAAAATGGAGCATGGGAACTAAGGCGGTGTACAAATAGCGAGAGATCATTCCCGGACTGCCCTATTTATTCTCCGTCGAAACCCGATGAGGACACACGGGTTCGGAAACCTGTCGGCGCGGTCGGTGTCTTGTGCAATCGCTTCATCGTTAAGCAGACGACGCATACTTGTGTTTGGCACACAAAACAAAAAAACTCCCTTGAAAGAAAAACACAAATGAAGCGCAAGAACAAAGCCGGTCCAAAGGGATAAGGAAAAGCCGCCACCATCGAATCGTTCTTTTGCATGCGATTTGTGTGCTGGTCGAATCGTTTCTTTACAATTTGCTGTCGGGGTTTTATTTTTTTGTGGTGCGTCCAGCAATTCTTGTATATCCTGTAAATCACACCTTGGCTGAACGTTTCTCACCAATGGCGGTGCTAAGATGATTGCCGGTCATATTTACTTTAAGTGTGTTTTTATGTGTGTGTGTCTGTTGTGCGTCGGTAAGAAAAATCGGGACGGAAAATGCGATCTTTATGCGCGGTTTTGCATTTGTTCAGCGGTGGTTTTTGTCCTTTATCCCGAGCGGGGAAGAATTCAATCTCAATAAGGACAGCTTTTGATGACATACGCACACAAAAGAACTGCATTTTTGTGGCATCTGAAAATGTGCCATAAATAATAAAAAACTCAAGTTTTGTATGAATATTTTGTATTGATTTTCCTACGCTCACTTAAAGTGCTTTATTTCTCTCAGGTCTCTCTTCCTTTTTTTTGTTCCATTTATCACAAAGTGTCAAAGATGAATTGATGCTTGTTTATGTCACTGGCGCAAGAATTCTGCCAAGCAACACACAAAAAATGCACATCCCAACCAACTCCAGTAACGCCAGCACATGAATCAATCTTAATGCTCGGTACCGGAGTGCCTGACAGGATTTGCCTGTGGGGATTCACCCGGGATGCCACGGCGATGCTTGAGCTTGAGCGGATCCTTGCGGGCTGACGCAGCAACCGACAACATGCAACATAATTTCCGAGGCATAAACATACAACCTGCAACC
>KZ061593.1:494654-520319 GCA_002091835.1 Anopheles maculatus | reverse complement strand
GAGCCCGAACCCTTGGGAAACAGAGAGGCGAAAAAAGCCGGCGAACGCACCAAGAACACGAGTTCCTCGAGCGCTCTTTTCCATACAGCTTCTTCTTCGTCTGCTCAGCTCGTCTGATCGTTGCACCACAGGCGCGTACTGCATCGGGCTTCGTGTGTCGAAATGGGCGGAAATAATAGAAACGAACCTTTCAAAAAATGGAGCATGGGAACTAAGGCGGTGTACAAATAGCGAGAGATCATTCCCGGACTGCCCTATTTATTCTCCGTCGAAACCCGATGAGGACACACGGGTTCGGAAACCTGTCGGCGCGGTCGGTGTCTTGTGCAATCGCTTCATCGTTAAGCAGACGACGCATACTTGTGTTTGGCACACAAAACAAAAAAACTCCCTTGAAAGAAAAACACAAATGAAGCGCAAGAACAAAGCCGGTCCAAAGGGATAAGGAAAAGCCGCCACCATCGAATCGTTCTTTTGCATGCGATTTGTGTGCTGGTCGAATCGTTTCTTTACAATTTGCTGTCGGGGTTTTATTTTTTTGTGGTGCGTCCAGCAATTCTTGTATATCCTGTAAATCACACCTTGGCTGAACGTTTCTCACCAATGGCGGTGCTAAGATGATTGCCGGTCATATTTACTTTAAGTGTGTTTTTATGTGTGTGTGTCTGTTGTGCGTCGGTAAGAAAAATCGGGACGGAAAATGCGATCTTTATGCGCGGTTTTGCATTTGTTCAGCGGTGGTTTTTGTCCTTTATCCCGAGCGGGGAAGAATTCAATCTCAATAAGGACAGCTTTTGATGACATACGCACACAAAAGAACTGCATTTTTGTGGCATCTGAAAATGTGCCATAAATAATAAAAAACTCAAGTTTTGTATGAATATTTTGTATTGATTTTCCTACGCTCACTTAAAGTGTTTTATTTCTCTCTGGTCTCTCTACCTTTTTTGTTCCATTTATCACAAAGTGTCAAAGATGAATTGATGCTTGTTTATGTCACTGGCGCAAGAATTCTGCCAAGCAACACACAAAAAATGCACATCCCAACCAACTCCAGTAACGCCAGCACATGAATCAATCTTAATGCTCGGTACCGGAGTGCCTGACAGGATTTGCCTGTGGGGATTCACCCGGGATGCCATGGCGATGCTTGAGCTTGAGCGGATCCTTGCGGGCTGACGCAGCAACCGACAACATGCAACATAATTTCCGAGGCATAAACATACAACCTGCAACCTGCCCCTGCTTGCTCTGCCTCCGCCCAGCACTCTCAAAAGCAAACCGATCTTTGTTTTGTTTCGCTTCGTTCCGTTCGTTCGCTCGCTTTGCGTCGGCCTCATCGGCACTGTCGGCGTCCGGCCGCCCTGGATGGATGGTGTGGCAGGAACAAATAAAATGTAAACACCATCAGCATGATTCATTTGTCTTATTTGAATAAAAGCACGGCCGTCCTGGCCGAAGCGGCTCTCCAGGACAACCGGGGACAACCGGAACGGATTGTGCTGCGGCGACACGGCGAGCAGGATTGTCCCTGCTTCTTGCGCACACCGATCGTCGCCTGCAAAGGGTCTCGATTTCTACTCTCCTTTCTTGTCGTATGGTGTGTGTGTGTGTGTGTGTGCTGGTTGGGTTTTTTTTCGGTTGCGATCTCTCAGCGAAACTATGGTCGGAAAATGGCCGAAAAGCGAAAACAAAATCGTTTCCCCCGTTTTTTCGCATCAAGTGCATAGAGTTTATAGGGGGGAGGGGGAGGGGGGGAGGTAAAAAGGGAAGAGCAGAAGGAGAGAGAGGAGGAGGCTGCTGCTGACGTTGTTGCTTCGGAAGCCTCATGGATGCCTGCGAGCGATGCATGAAATTCAAACAGTTCCCAATAGCTGTCGCCGATCGGTGAGAGGTTGTACGAAAACTGCCTTCAATGGTCGTTAGTTGATAATTTAAAAATGTTGGAATATTATTTTAAACTTTCTACATATTAGATGCGACATAAAATAGTGTTAGTTATAAATATTTTGATGATTAAGAGCTTAGAAAAATTAATATTGCATCGTCTCTCGCATCTCAGTACAAAAGACTTCAATTGAAATAGTAAGCGACGAACCCGATTTTGACATTTGATATTATGAATTCCAATCTTTAGCTAATTCACCTTAAAATTCCAACCCCAGAACGCTCGAAAACTTTTCGAACCACCCGTCGGGAAATGGTACACCCATCCGCACGGCAAACCGTACGTATACGACCCCAAACCATGGCACAGCAACCGATCGAGCCGATCAGTTATCGGCTCTCGGACCACGACAAACAAACCTTCTCCCTTTTTTTCGCAGAAGCACAGATACCTCGGCGAAGGTTTGCATCCGTCAGCACAGTGCACGCGGCATACCCGGGAACAACAGGCAACGCTGGCGCGAGTTGAGCTATGCACCGCCTCGAACCAACGCTGCGCTCAGCATCGCCCGGCAATCTCACGAATGCATCAGAAGCAAAACGATTGCAAAACGGTCGTGAAAATTCTCTGCTTTCCTCCGGTTCACCCGAAGCTTTGCTTTTCTCTCCTTCTCCCACCTCCTTTTTCAACTCCCCTCCTGCTCGATCCTGGTAGCAGTGGGGTAACCGACACTTGAAGATAAAGAACGGTGATATTCAAATAAATTCTCCATTTATACGAATGGAATCAATCTCCGGATGATATATTAAGCGCCAGGGGAGTGCCCACCACGAGAGGCGAGAAGGAAGAACAAGAGTGGAGGAGGGAAGGTGTGTGTGTGTGTAGCACTACATTAGCATTCTATTTGTCTCCTTTGTTTCACAGTTGTAACATTTAAATTAAAAATCTTTCCTGACATAATAATTTGTCAACCTCGATCGCTTTGATCTCGCGTTTTCTGCGGTTCGGTGGGACTGGTCGGGAAGCGAGGAGAAGAAAGAACGGGCGGGAAGAGAAAGACAGAACGGTGAGCATGTTTGCGTGTGCCATGAAGGAATGAAACAATTTGCAACAGCAGTGGACAATGTCAATCCCGGGCAGATTGAATCGAGCGACGACCGATCGACATTTGCGTCGTGAGGATCTTGTCGAGCTGTCTGTACATTGGACGAGCTGTGTTGCTGTTTTTTTTTGCTTGTTCCACGACTTATTTTTTCCATGCCCATTGTTCTCGTGGAGAAATTGGAGAAACGAAGAGCGAAATAAAACAGTCCACCCGAAAGCTCCCCAAAAAAAAAGGGCGCACACGACTCCTGCGCAATTGCATCGTTTCTCTTTCACCGGGTTGATTCTCTGCGGGTTGACAGTTCGTTGGTTCGTCGACGGGCTGTCAGTCGGTGACAACTTTTCGCGCATTTTCACGCCACACGTCGATCAACGTCTCGCACCGAACGATCGATGGCGCGCTGTGGTGGCTGGTTGACGGAATGACACGCACCTGTTTGCGTTCGGTAGTTGGGACTGTTTATTTATTCGATTGTCTCTGGCCGATTCGCGGCACAATTTGCAACAGAGGAATGCGTTAATGCTTGCCAAAAACCGCTCCCGGCAAGGGCAGCGCAGGGTTCGTCGCTTGGTTGATGTCTTTCGTACAACCGTATCGAATGTGCGCCAGGTTGCTGAGTTTCCTGTACGCACTTTCGTCAGCATTAGTGTGAGGCTTCTTCCTCGTTGGGATGGGGAGTTGGGAGGCAAATCAACTCTTCCCTCCTCCTCTCCTTTTACCACCCTTCCATCGACCTGTCAGCTTGGGTGCGTTTCGATTTCAGCGGTGGTATTCGATTAAGCGAGCGAGGTAATTTGAGACGAGTACAGCGAAACAGTAGCTGCGAGCCGCCAGCCGAGGGATATTGATTGCACAAAGGGGAAGCAAAAGGTGCTGTGGGGCTTGCGTTGGGATAGTGGTCGTGTTGGGTTTTGCTGTTGTGTGTCTCGCGTCGATACGATTAGCCGAACGAATCAATCGTTCCGCAGAATTGCTGGCTGCAAAAACTGAAAAAATGACAGCGACGGGAATTGAGTAACGCCAGAACGAACGTTCGATTTACATGGTCGTTTCGTATCGTTGTCACTGGTGTCGCTTGCATCGCACCAAGCGTCGCGGGGCTGTTAAGTGCGTTGTGTAACAGTTTTTCATTTTCCTTAAAGCAAACGCTTTCACTACCAGTTAACCAGTGCAGCGATCGTGCGTGTGAGTGGTTTTTTGAGCGTATATTGTTATCGTGACGGTTTTTTCTGGCACAGTGGGTAGTAAATCTAGTTTGTAGGATTATTTATTGCGCATTTAGGTGAACAATCTCCAGCATCTTAGCGAGAAATGCATCATTACACCTTATTTTCCCACAGCACGTCCAACGTAGAGTTGTTTGTCTTTAGCAACAAATTAGACTCTAATGGGAACGCATTTTCTCTCGAGCACAATTAAATGTTTACTGAATAATCACTTTGCGGCCCGATTTTCTGACAGTGTGTTGACGGGTCGGGTGTGTTCGAGTAGAGCACGGCTCGAGACGGCTCAGCGCACCAGTACAAACATACAAACCGTGAACGGCACTTGCACGCCATCAAACTATCACTTGACCCCGAAGCCCGGGCCCCCAATCAGGCACGATTCTTTAAGGCCTCTCTAGGTACGCTGTGTAGGGCATCCAGGACGCACCGGATCGGCCGGAGGTATTAGTTTGTTGGATAAACAGTTCGGCTTTTGCTACAATGCTTCGGATTGTTTGCTTTCTTCCTGCCCGTAACGCTTGATACTGGTTAAGAATCGCAGTGGCTAGTGGCGGGATGTCCGAAATTGAAATTATCCAGTCCCTGGGCTGACCAACAAGCGAAATCTGATGATGAAACCGCGCGATGAAAGCTGACAGAGGACTGTGAACCGATCAAACCGGCGTCTAAGGCGAGGGGGTCACAAACCGCTCGACGCTCGAGTGTCTCAAGAGCATAATGTATCGCGGATATCGGTCGTGGAGTAGCGTTGCGTTTGCTTGTTGCGTGTGGAGTGTGATAAAATTCGAGTCATTCTCGATCAAACCGTTCCTATCCTGCTCTCCCTCTATTTCGTTACGCCGAGGACTCAGATATGTCAGGTACCTTCGATACTTGCTTGGCCGATGTCAAGTGTTCACCGTCTCGGCCCGTTCGTCTGCAACCAGCGCGCGATTGTTATTATTACTTTCATCATATTCTATGCTAGAGAGCTCACGATGTGAAGTAATCCCTGTCTGGCATGGCTCTAATGCACAGTGCCTCACGATCGCACACCATCCATTCTTCCACCGACGATAGTTGGGTAAATATTTATTCAAATAATCCCATTCAACCTTCCCCGAACGCTTGATGAGCTTCACACAGCAGAACCTCCAGCCAGTCACACTTACGGATGACGGGCGAGCGCGTTTTCTTCCCGCGACTTCAATGGCCGATCAATGGGGTCCTCCGAAAGACGGAGGGGGTGGAAATTGTTGAAAAGTAAGCCGGAACGGACACAAAGTGTGGCCTAACGAACTTTGAGCGGTGGGGACAATGCACGCTCGATGACACTGCAAGTACACGGTCCTGGAGAAAGGGTGTGCGTACGTGCGTGTGTGTAGTGTTGATGCATTTAGAGCATTGTTGTGTTCTGGAACTGCTTGATCTTGTTTATTTGGGTTCATTTTCTTCCCGCTTTTGGGATGGATAGAACGAATCGGGATGAGAGTTTTCCGTTGATTTAAAGTCAGCTTAGAGTTGATTCGATCAAGTATTCTATCCAACATTGTATTTGGAGCTTCAAAAGTGTCGGGAAATAAGTATAAAACTATAAAACGTGACTATATTTACAAAAAATCTTGAAGTTCAAGAAATTCAAGTCAACGTTTGCTCCATCAATCTCAGTATCGGATCTCATCCACCCATTCCCATCACATCAGATTCACTTGTCGATCGTTTACCCTTTGGGGCGAATTATTCTGAGCTTCCTTCGCTCACCATTCACATCACTCGACTGATAAACATCATCGAGCATCGAGTCTCCACAGATTTCGGTCGCCGGTTTGTGTTTACTCGCTATTAATGTGCTTGTACGCAATTTTCCACAAAAAAAAACGAAACCCGGCAAAGCCCTCAAGAAGTCACCCGACCACGATCCACAGTTATCAGCACTTGGCAATCGATCCGGGCACCGAATATAGCGCGGTCATAATTTAGGATTCACGCGAATCGATCCCCGGTGCGCCGTGGTTACCGGGATACCGTCGGTATCTTTTTTTTTGCTCTTCCGTGTGAAGCGTTTTTAGTGGAAGAAGTAGTTGGTGTAGACGAGGAAACGATCGGCTGGAACGAGAACCCAGGACACGTTGTGTCCTCCGGTGGCCACTGCCGGATCCGGAGCTGCAGTTCGTTTTGCGCGAACGTGAGGGATGAATATCATTAAGGTAATTTTCCTTTAATCAAATAATTGCTATCGCGATCACGGGACGGATCGCCCTTTTCTGTGGCTTGTTGCGCTCGACGCTGTCGACCCGGGAATGGTCGAATGTCGTCCGCTGAAGGGCTTGTTGGGGTTTTCGTTTCGTTGTTGCGCGCCCTTTCTTAGGTTCTTCTGCTCTTCACACGCCGAACGTACGCGGGGAAGCTTTTGTTCTGAAGGGAGTTGCTGGTGGAGCATCGGGCAGGCGGGCGGATTTTTCCTCTCCGGCTGTGAAACCGAGCTTAATGCCCGGGCGAACGCGCGCTCTCGTTCAATGGGTAGTTATTATTTTATTATCCTCTGGTCCTCTGCAAGGCTCAAAGCTTAGAGGAAGAAGCGGGAACGGCAAGTGCTGAAAGGTCGGGCAGAAGAATGGTGAGCATGAATTTTGGAAACCGACCGACGGAAAACACCTTCCGGCTTCTGTGACGTGAGTGAAGTTGTGGGGAGGAAAAAATGAACGAAACGTCAAAACAAAGACACCGAAATCGCGGCGTAAGGGAGGAGTTGTTTCGCGGAGTTGAGAAAGGCTCCAAGAGTTAATTTCCCTTTTGTTGTTCTGGGTGTTTAGAAGAATTGGTTAGAAGAAGCTTAAAAGAGAATCCTTGTGTGTTTGAAGTTCATTTGGAGCATTGAAAACTTTATCACAGGTTGTAGACATGAAGTCTAAATTTTAAAGACTCTTCATTGCTTGCTTAAAAAGCATATTCGTTTATTTCGTTTTAAGATTAAAATAGTCAAAATGGCAGCCGTTTTCGTTCAAACATCTCGTACTGTTCCTTGGAAGAATAATAGATCCCGTCAATAATAAATCAATCTCAGGAATCTCATTAACCTTAAACTACTCACCCACTTTACGATGTCTGCTTAATTAGCGAAACGGACCGTTTTCTTGGAAAACATTTCAATCCTTTGTGTATCCTAAAAACCCTAACCCTAAGTAACGGATTCTACTTTAATTGCTGAAGCTCTCATTCGACGAAATCTTCGATTTGCTTGGTGGGCAATTAAAAAATATTATTACCGTTTCTCAAAAAACACGACGTCTAATGTCCGACGCTCAAACACAACCTGAAGATGTGTCTTATGATTTACGATTTTGGGATATTTTGAATTTCTTGGAGCAATAATCAAACCCTAGCGTGGACAGGGGGAGTACATCAACATTCCAACAGTCGGACATGCTTCTCAAGCATCAAAGTCAACGCCCCAACACGACGAAAGGAATATGGTATGGTATGATGTTTGGGAAAAATCGATCAGCATTAAAAATGTGATCCCGCAAAAAAAAACTTGGAATTCATCTTCTCTCGCTCGGTTAACTGTCATAAGCCTAATCGAATCAACAGCGGTTTCGAGCAGCGGTCGACTAGTGCTGATGATGTGCCAGTGCCATTGTGTCGCCATGATTAGTTTTTGTTCCTGTTCCCTGTCGAGATCTATCCTATCCTTTCGATTGGTCAGTGCTCCCAACGCAGCTGCGCCAGAGAAGGCGTACGGTGACACAAGAATCTCAAAGTCCCGGTGTGATCGGACGCAAGGGTTCCTAAACTTTGCTGCCATCCAATTCCGTACGTCCAATCCGATTCCTAAACACCTCGAGACCTGTCAAGTCTTGTGGTGCCTTTTCCTTGCCCCCAAAACATCACCTTTCCCCTGCCACGGGCTGTTGAAAACAGCGCTTGATGTGTATAAATATTGATTTTATGATTTTCCAAATTTATGATCTAACGTCAATATAATGTCTTGTTGAGCATCGGTAACATTTCTCAAGTGCCGTGGTGTGGATCGATCCGGGCGACGACCGCGCCGCACGCTCGTTTGTGTTTGTGTTGCGTTTTCTTTTCCGTTTTTTTTTTCACCCCGGCGTCGAGTGGTCCGATCGACGCACACTCTTCGGTGGTCTTTTCGGTTGTTGGTGCGCACTTCCCTTTGAGTCTTCCCACCGGTGGGCATTGGAAGGGAGTGGGAGGGATGAATTTTTAATCCAAAACGGCTCTATTCGCCACGAAGAGCAAACCGCCGGACTTCACGACTTTCCCGGCGCAGATCCCCGTTTCGATTTCTATCATTTTCGACGCCGAGGATCTGGTCCTCGGTGTTTTATTCGAGTGTCTTCCTTCGTGCCCGAAAACGAACGAAACGTTTTGATCGATACTCTCAAATTTCAAAAATGGTATTGTACCTTCTTCTCGCCCCGATAAGCACATGAGTGTGATGGCCGTGACGGGGAGGCATAGGGAAGGGGAAGGGAGTTGATTGCGCCCGCGAGAACAAGATCGATCGCTTTGCCGTTGTCAAATCAAATCCAATGATCGAACCGACACGCGGGTTCGCGAAGCTCTACCGCGGCGTCGGCCGTTGGGGAGGACGACACACCAGGAAAATCTAATTTGTGTTTTGATGTGCGTTCGAATCGGGCGCAAGATTTGTGCGCCGCTAGTTGCGGTGTCGCGGTGCTATGGGAAGCGCAGGAGGCCGTTGTTTTGTTTTCTCGAGATGTTGGAGCCTTTTGGATGGTCGCGTTGGGTGGGATCGTTTATTGGGTACAACTGGCGAACTTGGGTTTCCTTTGCGGGCGTGATCTATGCACGCTTTGCTAGGTCTGACGAAGAGGTGGATCGTGAGGTTGATCGTGCTAGGGGAGGAACAAATTAGCGCTAGTTTTATTCTTACGAAATTAGGAGAATTTTAGCTGCATTTAGTCTTGCTGTGGATTCTGTTCTTTTAGAAGGAATTATAACACGCTGAGGATGACAAAAAGAAAAGGTAAGGTGTGTAAAAACTGTTTTGTGGCAGACGATATACTAAGATCCCTCGTTTATAGCAGAATACTCGGCTTTTATAGCTAATTTTAGACGAAAGAATCGATGACTTCTTTGGTTTTATTTATAGCTACCGGAGCCTTCTTTGTGTACAAAATTAAGTCAAAGTCCTTGTCCTCAACAATCAATTTAGCAACAGAGGAGGGAACACATAATATGAAATTATTTAATTAAGCAGTTTTGTCTCCAATTTATTGTACTAGTGCGATATCACTGTACATCAGTTATAGGTACATGAAGATTGATTGCGTAAAGCAGTCTGTTTGTTTAAAGAAGTTTATAACAAGTGTTTGATCAATTCTTAAACGCATTATTCTAGCAAGAAACAGTATTCTATTAGGTCATCTAAGAAGTTTTATCCCGTGGATGGTGATGATGACCACATCGGCATATGTTTGAGAGGGTCGAAGTTACCTTCGAGCTACTTTAAAGCTACTATTGTTCTAAGTCAACCAATCAAGATATAGACTAGCACAACACTTCACGGACTGAAGAACTGTAGAAGTAGCAACAAGGATTTGCAGCTGGCAGCAGGCAATAATCTTTAATTACTCTTTTCGTAATTAGAAATCCTCGATCACGTGCCATTTTAATATTCCGGCCGTTCTGGCGGACGTATCAACGCCATGACTCCCTCTCAATTTGAGATTACCACTCCTCCCATATCTATGTGGATGAGCTTAAAGGACTTTACGCGTTGAATTCTCATAACATGACTAGTCCGTCAGAGCCTGGCAAGTCGAATTCACTGCATAATGCTGAGGTAACCGTAAAGCTCACAGAGTTCTTCGTTATCCTTCACAGCATATTTTTCTTGAACGTGGCGAAGCGGAATACGGTTTCGTCAGTTTTGGACAGAGTTCTCATCTCAGAGGCGTCTGTGAGTATTGTGACAATAAATATTCTGTATCGAATTTGGACTATAAGACTAAGCACACGTATTCCAGTGCTGGGTTAGTAAGACTTAAGATCTTGTAGTCTTTAGCGTACATTAAAATGCTATAAAAATGCTATAAACGTTCCAATACACCTGGAATCATAGTTCATATTGAATTCTATCACTATAAAAAGTTCAAAGCTCAAACAACTTCAATTTTCTCTAAATTCTTCATTTAAGTGAGCCTCAGTCGGCTTCTTCAATCACTCTACGTCCTCAATTTCATCGGAATCAAAACCCTTTTGTGTTGGTGTGAGCTTGATGATTTCCTTCAGAACTTCATTTAATTCTAGCATCTCGGAGTAGCGTCAGATCCGTTTAAAGACTCAAAAAAAAAAGGAAAATAAGGAATTAAGTTGAAAAAAAAAACGCCCAAAGAATGCTTCTTTCTTCACGCATTCCTTTTCCAGCGAGTTCTATTTACCTACTTTTGTTTAGGGAAATACAGTTCGCTCGTGAAAGGGGCACAACAACCTCTAATGTAGGCCAAACTCATCCTTACGATCCGCACCTGAATGAGTCTTACTTTCGCTCGGTTGATCCAGTCAATTAGGAAGGAGCATCAGGAGCCGCACACCATCCAGCATGACTCAGTCGGGAAGTCGGCAATTGTGGCAGCTTTTAACGACTAGCGGCGTTTAGGGCTGCGTAGCTTTTCACGCCACATTAATACGTGCACAAGAACACAGAGAGAGCTCTGGCTGTGAGGTGCGTTCATTCTTGAACGCTACGCGCATCAGGAAGAAGAGAAATACACAAACACGAGGCCCGCCATGAGGTCTGGTAACGAACCTTGCGATGGATCGTTGCCCAAAGGAAGGCTCTAATTGAACAGCTGGAAGCTGTTGAAGAAATAGAACTTACGGATGCAGCTGCGATAAAATAGGTTGTGTTAAGAAAGAATCTGCAGTACAACAGTTTTCCAATATAATGTTAGACTTCTAATTCCCTGCCAGACAGACTAGCAGACAGCAACATTTGGGAAAGTATTCAAATGCTAATGCACGACTTCGAAGACGCCATCATGCGATCGATCCTATTAGAAATTTAATTCCAAACTCGCCCATAAACGCCTTCCATCCAGCAAGCAGCAGCAAGGGGCGGCCAGTGATCTCGTCAACCAGAATGGTTCAAACTCGTAAAAGTCACTTTACCGAAACTAGATTTATGTATTTTCGCTTTCCGTGCATCTTGCTGGCTGGGGTGGGTGCTTCCAATAAAATTCCGATTCCTTCTGCTGCTTGGTATGCTCCGTTGGTGAACATCTGCTACCCGTGGACACATCTAGCTACTACTATCCGCCACATTTACCGCAACAGTTGCGACCAAAACATTCGGTTCGATTTCGGTAAACTTTCTCGTATTCGGCGGCGTTACTCGGCGTTATCTAGGCAGCCGTATTTTAACCGGACCGTAGGGGAATTTGCCATCTGAACTTCATCCCGCGCCGAGACACCATCTTAGTGGAGCGGGACACATTTTATGATCGCGTGAAATTTTATTGACCCATCGAGGTCCCATCACCCGAAATCTCTCATATTGTCACCGGACAAGGCTTGACATTCGCGCTTACACCCGCCCAACAAACGAAGCCCACTCGGGGCATCGGGACACGGACGGAGTTTTGCTTTTTTTAATGTGTTAACGACCACGTAAATGGTTGCTGCCGTCGGAAGGGGGGATGGGACTTGCTGGTGGGTGGTTCGGGAATTTACACTAATGTGTCGTTTTGTTAGTGGAGAATTATTACTCAGCTAGTAAAGGGCCGTTTCGGGGTCCGAGTGACATGCTTTTTTTGTTGGTGAGTTGGTGCGCGTTGAGTCAGCTTATTGCGTTACCTTCGCGGTGATTCGTCCTGCAATCCTTGTTTCCTTTGGCTAGAAAAGGGGTTTTCAATGCTTTGTTGCTGCCGACGAGTGCTGGAGGTCTGTGGTCGTGGTCAATCATCTTCCAAAAAAAGCCGAAGAAATGCCTTCATTTTAATGTTCTTTCCGGTATTGGGCAACAAAATGGTACACGTGGGCGCAAAATGGATATTTGGGCGGCCACTTCGAGCGGAGACCCCAAGCGATCGTGTTTATTTGGTTGGTTTTTATCGATTGGAAGGATTTTTATTGACTTGTTCGGGCAGTTTCGATCGGCAGTTTTAATCCGTAGCGCGCCCGCGAGAAACACCTTTCGGCCGCCGTCACTGATAATAGGATTCGGGTTTATGTATTTTCCGCTAAGCTGTTCACAGAATCGGTCAAAATAAGGTGTTCGTAAATCATAAAGATACTTCCAGCGGGGGTATATCACACCGACACCGAGCACCGAAACGACATTCGTCTGACCTCGTTATTATGAACGTTATTGGATTCATTTCGAGGCGACGCTTCGTTTCGACGAGTTACACAAAAAAAAACAGGCATGTTTTAATGGATTTTCACTGCTCCAGCCGACGATACCGTTACTGATTAGATGCGCCAAATGTTGGGTTTGTTAATCGGATGTTTTGATCCTTTTGTTACCCACGATCGAGGACAGTATTAGATTAGAAGCGACACACAAAAAAACGGGGCTTAAAATGGGCGAACGGCCAGGACTCAATCAATATTCGATCGTGTGTGCACACCAAGATGGCGCTATCGAAGTTGTTGACGATCGGTGCTTTCTTCGCAAGAGATCGCACACACCACTACCTTCTCGAACCCCGTCAAGACAACCTTACCGAAGAGCAATCATCGTCACCAGCGCAGTCTTCGATCGAACGTAAATGAACTTTAAAATCTTCTCCTTCCACGATTACTTCTTCCACATGAATCCCGGCATGAAGTTCTTGTCTCTCTCGGTGCTGTCATATTGGAGCGTTCTTTTCATATCGTTCCCCCCCTCAAAAAAGCTTCATAAGTTCGTCATGTTCGTTCGATGTGCCGTTTTATTCTCCTCCCAATTGGTATCACACCAACACACAAGCGAAACGGCTGTTCAGCAAATCGAACTTCATGTGTGCTGCGCGCTCCATCATCATTTTCGTCAACGTCCGCCACAAAAATCAGGTTCGTCGCTTTTGGTGCGGCACAAATCTTTCTCCCCTTATGCGTGCTCTGTTTGCTGTTGCGCTTTGCTGTTTGGCTTTTTGCTGGCGTTTGTTTGCCCCGTCCTTGCGATAAATCGGTTTTGATTTCCGCTTCGTTTCCGCCGGTTCGGGAGCATTCCGCGAAATCTGTTTCGTTCAATTTCGCACCGTTTGGGGAGAGCTGTGGCTGTCATTGGTGCTGGTTGGCTGCCGCCCCACTGTTTGCGCCCCGAGTTTTTATGATGATTCTTGTTATAGTTATTAATTTAAAACCCGAAAAATGTTAAACGAAATCAAACACTTCACAGCACACCCGGGGCCGAACAAATAAGCGAACCGTACAGACTGGGGTTCGGAAATGGCGCGAGTGCCATTGGGCCAGCGCTCGTCGGTGATGGCGGTTTCGTACGTTTATGTGCGGAATCGGTGCTGCAAATTGGATTGCCATTTTATTCTCTGTCAGATTGGAGTGCGCCACCTGCGTGATGAAACTGATTAGTGTGAGATGGTTTATTTATTAATTAATTATTTAATAAGCTTCATCCATCTGGGAACTAGAATTTATATTTTAATTAAGATAAAGAAATATAGAATTTAAAATAAAACAGATAAATGGATAAAAAATTGAAGAAAAAGCGAGACTCTGCACAGTAAACACATCTCAGGGCGAGCAATTTGACGCAAAAACGCATGACAACCGATTTGTCAGTGTCATTAATTGCACTCTGCACGCTTGTGGTAGCGATTTTACGATAGCAAATGCAGATCTGCCAGCCCTCAGCAATGAAGCGGCCCTCAAATGCATTGCGGACGGTTCGTCGCTTGCTCGCACATTTAAATCTTTTCCTTCAACCGACCGACCGATCAATAATCATCGTCCAGCTTGAGGATCGATCATGTGATGCCAGGGCGTAAAGCACCGCTCAGCCTCAGCGATAAAGCAGATAAGTTTGGTTTTGTGGTGGCAAAAAGTGCACCAGCGCACCCACCAGAAGCGCACTTTAGCGCACCGGTCGAGATTGTTCATTTCGCGGCACGGCGAGAATTCTCGGCGGAAAGTCATCTTCTCCGGGGGGGCGGGGGAAGCTTAATCTTCAAACAGATGATGATCTTGAGCCGCTGACTGGTGGTGGTGGTGGCCGACTTGCACCAACACGATCGGACGATCGCGCCTCTTTTTGCTCTTTCTCCCGGGACGATGGCCCAGGGAGCGATGATGAACGTTCCGATGGTGACATTTTGACAGCCGTAATCAAGCGAAAACACGATGTACTGTCAGCTACTGGAAGCCTTAATCGGTTTCCTCCCTTTCCCGGCGCAGACGTTCCACGTTCCAATCGGGAAGAGACCCCGCCATGTGTACTCCGGAAACAGATAAAGTCTGTCCAGGGGGGGAGCAAAGAAAGAAAGAACGCTCGCTGACCACTCGAACAGCGAAAACCGATACGGTACGGTGATGGTTTAATATTTTAAATCAGTTTTTTCGTCCCTGCTGACTGCCCAGTGTGTGCCTTCAAATAAAGTGCTTCAAAAGCGATCAAACTTTAGTGTGAATGTGAAGTATTTTGGAGTTCTAAAAATATTTCTCCACCACTGTTTTTTGGCACATTAGCTTGAAGCGAAACGTGTCGCAACTGGCACACCGATCGCATGCTGCTTATGGAAATTGGGAGTTGCTTATTATGATTATGCACCCATTAGTATGCCGAACAGCTTTCGCAGTCGTCTGTCCTTGGCTCGTCTGACACGGCGGACCACCGTGTGTTGTGACTCACTGATAAAGGGGCTGTTGCAAAATTAAGTTCTTCCCGTGTAATGGTATCGCTCACCTGTATCGATCGCCCGGCCGGCCTAGATGTGCCACACAGCACCTTTGTGCACAGGTTTCTATCGAGGCCGGTGTCGCAAATAGCCCTGTCCTCCCTCAGCTCGTGATACACACACACACAGTCCAACCACAGTATCACATTACCGCAGCGCCTGGGAGAAAGAGAAAGAAAAGCAATCTGGACAGAAACTTCCAGCCCGAAAACGATAATAACATTGATCCTAATTAAAAGTGTGATATATGCGATATAAAACAAATTAAAATGCTTCTTCTGTCTCTCTCTCTTTCGCTCGCTCTGTTAATTCCAACTCTAGAAAACACACACAAGGCTCACACTCAATCGAAACACGTTAGAGGAAAAGGCTCCATTTCTTCTGCTTTCCCGCACGATGGAAATCGATTTCGGTTGTCTCGCGTTGGTCTGTTTTTTTTTTGAGTGTTTTGTTGCCGATCGATATCTTCGCGTGTGTGTATGTATGGTGTTGCTGTCCACCGATGATAACTTCGTTCGTTCGTTCACAGTCGTAAAACGATGCTACGATGGTTGATCCGATATTTGATCTGGCATGTGATTTTTGATATCAAATCAATTTTTATCGATCAAAAACCCGCTTTCGGGGCTGGGAAATCGGTACAAAAGCATTCCATTCCAGGTGTGTGGGGTGAAAAGTGGATGAAAAAGGGGGGATGAAGGTTTTTTTTTATGTTGAGAAGAAATTGTATCGCATGATCGGGAAAACTTATTCGCAAGATTGCTTGCCCATTCGAGATGGTTTTGCTTGCAGATTAAGTCTTTGAAGTTACTTCTTTATTTGGTGCTTGATTTGAACAACAAATTTGGGTGTTTTTTGTGATTAATTTGAACAATAATATTCAATCTTTCACTAAGAAACATAACACAATGAGTAAAGGGAACTTAAAAAGGCAAAAAATCCCACTCTTCTCAACAGTCATTCTACAGTTTTGATGAGCATTATTATATTCGGCCCACGTTTCCCGATCGATCGTTACCGCAGCGCCACCGTAAGTGTGAGATTTTGGCTTAACAGGTTGTTAAAACTTTACGACCACCATCGACCTGTCATCCGCGTTCAGCAAACTACAACTGTGCGTGCCGAGAAAGTTCTCCCCCCCCGTGGTGCAAGGAGAAAAACCGAAACCCATCCGTCGGCTGGAACGATATCGGAAAGTGTCGCAAAAACGGTCCCTTGTCAAACGGAACGAAATTTACTGTTATTGATTGTACTTCGCGTGTGTGTGTGTGTGTGTGCGCCCACCACCAACCATCTCCACCCGGTGATCGAACACCAAGCGTTTTTATTGATTTTACGCAGACGGTGTAACAAACCCCTGTCGGAATCGGAATCGGATAGTGCTCAGTGCCGCGTTTCGTTTTGCTTTGGCTCTGGCTCGTTATATCCATCGGTCGGATCGATCGGTATAAACTGTGGCACATGATGCTGGGAAAGATGTGCAGTTTTTTTGTTTGGTTCCACTGTATGCTGGTGCTTTTTTCAACACACACACACACACCAACAAGCAGACGCACAACGCCGGTCGCTGCGCAGAGGGTGGCCCTGGCGAAAAGCGTGATTAAGTTGTTTTGACACATTTCACGCTGCTGACGGTGCAGTAGGGTAGGTTCGCCATTTTTAGCGGAAGAAAGGACAGAAGAAGAGAAATAAGGTAAAAGGGTGTACACGTACACTGATAAATGGTGCAAAAAACTATGGTGGTGCTCTCGCTTTAAGAAGATAATTTATTTGTGGGAGGAAAATTAAGCTAAACGTGACGGAGAATGATGGAAAAAGAGAGTTATTAACTACTGTTTTGATAAGTTTCCAAGAAATAAATATTTAAAAAAATATTCCTTCAACAAAATCAATTCTTGATCATGGAAAAATGCACCACATTTGCATTGAAAAATAAACAAAATAAACCATTAAATTGCAAATGCACCGACACACATCGAAACCGGAATGAAGGTGTTAGTGTTTATTGCGATAATTTACGGCTTCAAAGTTTATCACCATTTATCAGCATGCCGGGATCTGGCCCACCGTACCGTCGTGTTGCAGATGCATTTAATGTCTTCCTTTTACGTGCTTTGTTTTTGTGGATGTGGTCGATTCGTTTGAGCACTGATTTCCCTCAAACTATCTTTAATCCTTGAGATATTTTAAATATTATTATATTTAATATAATTTTCTGTATCAAAAATATGATCTCGATCTCGAACTGCTTGATATAAACGATAACTCTCCCATTCGATCCATCCAAATCAGTCATTAAAGAAAGAAATCGAATGCGAGAGAGGGCGAAAAGCCGATTTGTCCCCGTGGCTTTGAAGCACCAAGCGGTGGACAACGGAAACACACAGAAAACGACCGTTTTTTCGAAATAGTATTCTGTACACTTTAGACTTAATTTTATGTTGTTTTTATTTCACAGCTTTTACGATCGAAAACTTAATATCCTACATAAAAGTGGGGACCCAAGAGAAAAAAACACACACATTTCATGTCATTCCATTTCGTTTTCATGGCGCATCATAATGTCGTCCGGAGAAGTTGTGTCTGTAACGCTGGCAGACCAGTGGACCTCCGGTTTGTTGTTCGTGGTTACGGGGCGTTTCGGAACATTCAAAGCCATTTTTGTGAAGCTGAAGTTTGAAACGCTAAACACCCGCTTTTCATTGCTGCAAAGTTCGATCGATTGTTCGATCGGATTTTCGGTTCCCTCCCACAAGTGACAGTTTCTAAAAGGTGTCAATTGGCTTATAATAATTGAGTTTTTCGGGGGATGGAAATTAAGCACAACAACGATTTCGTTGGAAAGCTTCCTTAGCCCGGGGCCTTTGAATTCTTTGCCCTGTCGATGGATGGGTTGGGAATAAATCACCGTTTTATATTGGTATCATATTTGGTGACTACAGCACGCAAGAGCCGTGTTGCGTGTTATTACCTTCAAAATGCTCAGGTTTGCATTTTACGAGCCATCGTGGGTTGTGGTCTACAAGCGACCGATTGCTTTTGCTAAAGAAAATCAAATTATAGATCCGTGTGTGACTTGTGATGATTTTGCTCGGGCTAAGTGGCGATGTCAGACCTTCGGCGGCGTCATCATCATCCCGAGACCTCCAGCGTGATCGCAGGATTATCGATGACCAGCGTCAGCGCAATGGTGTGCGCCGTGTAGGTGCCACGGTGTCGCCCGCTCGTTTAGACATGTGTGAAAACAAACGGTAAACATGGACGCCCCCGAACGGACCGGAGTCTTCGCACGAAGACTGCGTCGAGCAAACACCGCCGGCAATCGAGGCTGCATCGGATGACCCGTTTTTCCCCGGTGTTGTGGGTGAGTGAAGACTCTCCCGGTCGCCGGACCAGCTTTGCATACGATGATTTGCGATGCCCGTGGCGCTTGCACCGACGACGACGACCACATGATAATGCGTCGAGTGCGGTGGGAAAACACGCCGTGTGAATGCGTTTGGAATAGGGGAGAAAAGATGTAGAGAAAGCAGCAAATTCCCCGGGCAAATTAATCCATCGTTATCGCTGATGGGAAATTAAACATGGGAAAACATTAAGATTGTCTGGCCGAGCGTTAGAATGTTGGTGGTTTGAAGGTCTAGGTGGGGGGGGCAAGATTACTTTATTTCCATTACATACTTGAGGGAATGTGATAGAGGCATCATAATGCATATTTGTTTTATGACATTTGGAGCGATTTTAATCGCGATGTTTTGTAGACATCTGGATTAAAAAAGCATCTTCTACGGTATTCATAAACAAAAAGACCTAAGACAGTAAAAAACAAAGCACATTTCACATAGCACGGTAATTGAGTTTTATTGAATGAAAAGTTCTTGTATTTTACAAGAATATTTCCAACTTCAGCTTCTCATTATTCCTAAGTAAAATTTTGAAAGTTGTACATTAATTTAAATTTCATAGTGTGATCTTTTGATGTTTCTGCATTTTCTTGACAGTTGTGTCGACTATCAGAAGGCTTCCTAAACCCGTTAGAACTATCACTGAACTTCGCGTTGACTCTAGCTGTTTTTGTCTTATATGGCGATAAACTGCTCCATTGATTTGAACAAGAAATCTTTGAAGATTTTTGGTGAAATTTTTATCTTTATTGATCCCGGCTACAAAGCATTATCTAAGTCCCACGAGCTCTCTTCTTGATGGTCCGGTGGTAGATATGCTAGCGGTGTTAGTCTTCACACGGCAGGACCGTCTTCACGATTATCTAGTTACGGGCAAAATAAGTCAAGGAAAGCCAGTAATAGCTGGATAAGACCTTGCGAAGTTTTAGAGTCAAATAAGAAGAAGAAGAAGAAAATGGTGAAGAAGAAAAGGAAGAAGAAGAAGAAGATGATGGTGAAGAAGAACGAGCTCTCGTCATACTGAGCGAACTGAAGACCTGGCTGGAATAATAACTCTTTCTCTGAGTGTTCAAGGCAACAATTACCGACGGCTGTTTTGAAACTTTTGATGTGTTTGGTATCATAAGATTCACAAGAAAAGACAAACAATAGCAGTGAATTTTTGAGGATCTTGGTTTGGAAGACAAATTAGACGATAGTATTACCGAGAGAACACTACTTTCCTTGGCTCAACGACCGCTTAGGTCATGCCTACCATTTTTGGCTTACTAGACTTGTTGTTACCGCATAGCTGGATAGTCAGTCCTCACAAATGGGGGAACGGACCAGATGAGACTTGAACACCGGTCCTGCCATGTGAAGATTGGCGCCGCTGTCGCAACTACCACCGGGCCATCCTCTACCTACAATAAATGAACGTTAAGCATTTCGCTGTCTTTCGAGGACATGTAGATACAGACATTTGTATAATAATTTGCTTGTTGTCCTGGAACGTTTTCTACGTTGCTATTAGCATCCTCGAGCTCCAGATACAAAACCAGAAGATGTGCTCAGATATCTCTCTTCATCATTACTTGGATGAATATCCAGAACATGATTAGATATCTAAAACTTGGTTTATATTTTGCAGAAATTCTGTATTATTAGAGCAGAATCAAATGCACCTTGTTTCATAAGTTTTCGTAAACCTTGTGGGTAAGATTTCGAGAAGAACAAATATTCAAAAGTTAGCCCTTGAAAGTTACGGAAGAAAGTCAAAGATATCAAGTCAACACAAGGCAAATCGCTTATATTAGTACTGGGTCAGATAAATTCGAGAAGAGTCAGACCATATAAGCATGATTAGGAAAGACATACAGTTGGATTAAAAGCTGAAAGAGATGCCTGTCTTTTACTTAAACTTCGTCCAATACTCGATGGAAGGGTTATTGTTAACGTTAACGAGAATTTTAATAAGTCGTCTAGAACTGCCCAAGCAAATGCCCAAGCATCAGTTGCTCTCATGACGCTCATCGAATAGCGTATCTAAAGGACCTCTTGCATCTCTAGAGCTTGCTTACATTTTGGATTTAAGATTCGCAGCATTGTAAAAGCAATGCAATCAAAAGACTCTAAATTGAAATAAACTTTATACAAAACACGATTTGTTGGAGAAATGACTACTAGAAGCCAGAATCTTTCGACGCAAAATTTATCAAGTGCGCCATGTTGGAAACCATACTTGGATGCAACTTATGCCATAATTATAATGTTCGGTATGGTTCAGTATTTTGAAACCACCCTAACTGCATTCCACCATAAGAATGATGTCTTTTTATCACCCATTATTTCTCGGAGGATCTCTTGAAGCCTTAATAAAAACGACCATATACACACCAAACATTTTAAAATATATATTGACTTGTTAATATTTCTTCGGACACCGTATTATAATTCAATTTAATGTCGTATCCAGCAGGAATTTGCAGGAATGTGGAACCATCCCACCTTCTGTGCAAAGTGGCATCGGCAACAAATGGTGGTAAAGTAATTCGCCCTGCTCAAAGCACCCGAACCTGCAAGTGTTGCCCCCTGGTTACGTGCGCTTCAATGTGTGCGCTTTCTGCCCCTTCTCCCCACTTAGCAACGGTGTTTCCCTTCGTTATGCTTGTACCAGCGAATGCAGTTCGGCTCCGGAGAGTGATCTGCATAAATTCCTCAACATAACTTCTCACACACACACACACCCGGCAGAAAACAGTCCGATCGCCTTTCACGGGAGGATTTCGCTTCGGGGTGTTCGGTGGTCAATCGTCGCCCATCACTCGATCACTTCAGGTTGGCATTTTTTTCCGCAATCTACCTCTTCCCGTGTGCCGTCCTCTTCCTCTTCGTAATCGAAAAAATATATGCTACCGAGTGCGTTTGTTCCGGTGAAATGTAGAGGTGGGACCATTTTTGCTGAAGTTGAAAAATATAATAATAATAATGATAGTAATGCTTATAATCATACAGTGCGCCCGGCCCGGTGACCAATTGTGCCAAAAGCTGAAGGAGAGAAAAAACGGTTTTCAGCCACCAAACCAACCATTTACCTGTGAAGCAATAAAGCGGACCAGGCAGCCACAGGCTCGTAAAACAGGCGAAAAGGATAATGCTGGCTAGCATTATCCGTAACTTAAGTGTGTGTAACTTGTAAGTACATTCCAAGCATTTTTTCTTGCAACAATTAATACTCTCTTTGCTCCAAAAAAAAAGCGAGTAAAAGAGCAATAAAACCTAACTTACTAAGTTCATTATTTCTTGCAAACTTTAAGGCAATGTCCTTTGTGCGTCAAAACAAAACACAGAAAAAAGACACAACAAGTTGTTTGTCGTTTTCTTCCTAACTCCGGGCTGTCCGAGCGCTTCTCTTTGATTAATAATTTATACGAAAATTATTATGATAAATTATGTTGGTTCCCGGACTCCCGGGAACCTTTCCCCTTTCGCCAGCCTTCTTTCAGGTCTCCACACTCTGCTGTGCTGTAAGATTGCCGATGGGGGAGAATCCATACGGAAAAACATTTTCCAAGATGGTTGATAGTCGCTCCGACCGTGCCAGTGTGAGTGAGCGATTGCTTCCTTCTGTCGGGACACTTTCGCAGCCCCTTTTGCTGCGTCTTTTGAACCCCCGACGAGCAGGCCCATTATGTTGCGATAACACCATTTTGCATGTCCACTATATTTTACTCCACTTGTCAAAGCCGGCCATATTATTTTGAATATTTTACCATCACTTGTTTTTTGTTGTTCTCTCTCGCTCTCTTCCTTCGGGTGTGTATATTTATATAAGCCACCAGCAGCACATGTTGTGGAGTGTGCAAGAAATGCATTTTTTTCGCCTTCTTCGTCAAACTTAAAACTCCAACCTTATCAGCGAATAAAATCGCAACGTTTTAAGCGCAGGACACTCCGAGCATCCGAGCAATGCACTACGGCGGCTACAGGTGACCAATCTGACGGGATCGGACGGATCGATCGAGGGCTCCCACTGCTCGCATCATCCGACAATCATCGTCCATCCATCGGGCGTCGGTTGGGTGGGTTGAGACCCGGTTTCCCTGCACGGCCGTGTACAGTGTATGTGTGCTGTAACATGTGTGCTGTACGGCCCCCTTTTTTAAACGGCTTGAGCAACTCGAAGTGAGATTTTTACGACCAGATTATGTTATTTTAAAGAGTGCAAAATTATTTTGTGGGATGTTATGCACCCTCCCACACACTCTCCCCTTCCCTTTTCTCGCCCCAGTTTTACCTCATCCTTTTCCCATCAAAAAAGCATTCAGGTGATGATGGACGAACTTTTACATTTAAATACCTTTCTATCACATGAGGCAACTCGCTTTTCTCTTTGTCTCTCGCTCGCTCGTTCGAGTTACACCGTGCCGGCTTGTGTAGGCTCAATTATAAGACCGTACATGACAAAATGGTGGACGCACCGGTGAGATTACTCCCCACCGGTTACCGGTACACACGATCAAAATGTGACGAAGATCCCTGCGTTCGATATGCAAAGTTCGTATCGGGAGCGTCGATCGGTGCCAGGAAAAGACGGACGCCGGTGGCACTTTCGTGCCATCGCCCTTTTTACACCGAGCCTTCACCGAGAACCGGCCTGTGCAACCAACTGTGCCCCGGCCCGTAGATGCCTTCCGGTGCTTGATCGATGCCGGTGCGAGAACGGATCGAGATTGATTGTTGATCGATCATGCAATCGCCCCGCGGATCACCTGCGCACATTCGACGGGAGTTTGATCCTGCCATCACCCCATGGACCAATGGACACCGGCACACACACACACACGCACGGGCACATTTTGTGCAAAAATTATTGCTCCAAAGTATAGGGGGCTGTGGATCTGCGTAAAAACGTTCTGCGCTGGAGGCTGAACCAGTGATTGCAATTAGTGCTCTTCCAGTATGCGTGTGTGTGTGTGTGTGGATGTAAATGCAACAAAAGAATGGAAAAAAGAACAAACACATATCACTACTCATTCTTCATTTTTTGTTTTCTGCCGGGCCTCGAAACGCTGATTTAGCATTTTGTGCGACCTCGTGCACGACCGTGTACGGCCAGCGTGATGTCGTTTTGGGCTGCATGGGTGCTGTCTCTCTCGCGCAAGAGTTTTAATGTTTGCTGGTTGCTGGCTGCTACTTCCAATAAATCCCCCTCGAGCGGATGGCAAACAACGCCGAAGCTTTACGCAGCAGGTACGGCGAATTGCTTAGCGTTTAGGTTAATGTTTCATTAGCAAATTGATTCACGCTTGCAGCATTCGTGGTGCAACGCAGGCAGCAAACGGTTCGATATAATTTTGATTGCCTTCGAGTGAATTGAAAAACGTTTATCGAGTTACAGAAATAATGTGTTCACTTTCGGGTGGGGTTTTTTTTTTCGTTTTGGTATTTGGTTTGTTTGTCGGTCCATGAGAAACGGTTGCGCGAGGCTTTATTTGAAATATGACTTTGGGAACAGCATTTCGCTTTTCATTATACATTCTATAAAAGCACTATACAAGCAGTTGTTTGAAGAAAATTTAATTGGAAAGATAACAAATTTATTTTTGGTTTAGTTAAACCTTGCTATTTTCTTATGTTTAGGTTCATTTTTCTAATTGATGTTAAGTAGCATGTAAAAAAAATCAATAAAACAACTTATTATCTAACTTCTCTCTCTTGTTTAACAATCGTTTCTGCTAACGAAGCTATTAAAAATTCTTTTATTTTATAATGTTGAGCGAGCTCAATCTTGTTCAATTTAGAAGTAATTTTTATTGGAAGAAGGCTGATATTAAATCGATCAAGAATAAAACAAAATAGATTAGCAAATCTTTTGAGGGTGTTAATATCAAACCCAGTATCGGCTGTATATTGCTTACGTGCTCATACGTGCTAAAGTGTGCATAAATAAAATAATTTCCCGTGGATTAAATGAATAATTATGTCGAAATTACTGAAAACCATTGAATTTGCAAAGCGTGTCGGGTTCGTGTCTTACGTTGAAGTCTTTTGATTGAACTATTTGAATGAATAAGAAAATTCGAATCCAACAGGATAGAAACCTAAACTTTTATGCTTTTCTTTTCCCCATTTCTTTAGGTTCTTCAAATTAGTAAGATTTAGGCTTGCCATTCGTGGCTAATATAATTATTTCTTTAAAAGCCGCTCCACACGAAGCGCAAATCCAAGCGCAACTACGATTTTGCGAACAAAATGCTGTCAAATTCGTATGGTATGACATTACTGCCAGCCTTCGCGATTTGTTTTGCAATCTGATTTGCGCTTCGTCTGGAGCGGGTTTAATGATTTGATTCTTCCTGTAATCCCAGGATGACATTTTAAATCTTTAAAGCATTGTTTGCTAAGGAAAAAATTTAAGCTAGTAATTTGCGTTTATGTTACCGAAAGAGAGAGAAGAGAGAGAAGAGAGCGAGAGAACAATTGCTTCCCGGACAATACACATAAACTATGAGCTCACACAACTCCACCAACACCGAACTTTCTTCTTCACGGCCGAACGCAAAAGCCAAACGCTTTGTTGTGATACAGCACGGACAGATCCTTTCACAACAATCAAACAGAGCCCCGTGGCCGATTCCGTGGCCCAGGTAGAATATATTTCTTCCGTTTCTCATTACCACCAACGGTTACGGTGTGTTTTGCTCTAATGCCTATATCTTAGACACCGAACGACACGACACGCAACAGACAAATGGCTTTGAATGAGCTGTGATCCTATTTCCAGGATATTCCAGGCAGCCTGGTGTGTCTGTGTCTGTGTGTGGATAAAGTGACGGGAGCGTTTCCGTCGCATCCTTTGAGACCAGGCCCTATTTCCCTGGAACCGATATTCATTCCAAGAATTCGGACAGCTTTCCCGAAACCCGTAGCGCGTCCCGGGTTCGTGTCTTGTGTTGTGAAATCTTTTGATTGAAAGTGCGCGCACAGAGCGACATAGACAGGATGCGGATCAGTACAGTAAATTCCTCGAATTTTATCCCCGGCGTGCGGTGTCTTTGGTCCTTGCTCCGGATGTGTCAACCCCGACGGAACTCGCACCGCACATACCAGACCAGAGCCGTCACTGAAGACACTGTTTTTACGAGCGACACATTGCGTTTCGGCAGCCCACCCGCAGTAATCGTTTGCGATCGTGTAG
>KZ061593.1:441006-494058 GCA_002091835.1 Anopheles maculatus | reverse complement strand
GTGTAGGGCGAAATTTATGAACCGTTTAGAGAGAATTGAAATGTTACCAACCGTTCCGTTTGCGTTCGATTTGCGTTCGAACATTGGGCACGGCCCGTGTTCTGTGTTGGTGGCCACCGAAGGTGAGGAAACGCGTAAAGAAGGGTGGCGTTTCGGGGTACAAACGGAGAATGGTGAAGCGTCTCCCATTCCCGTTCGGGAGGAATACACACATTCACACACATTCTATGCTCGCACACGAATCGCATGAACATGGCAGTGTCGAGGGCAAACGCGATCCAAAAGACCGCCGCCGTATGCTTTTCCCGGCGGTGTGTACGTGCCCGTCTCTGTGTACACCCGATGACTTGTATGCACACATATTGCATGGCACCGTAGTCAACCGTAGCGACGTCAGGCGCGCGAAGCATCAAAGCACGAAAGCATGACTCTAGGGACGGCCACGAATCACGTGCCCGTGAGCAATCGGTAATCTATCGATTGCTTTTCGGAGGTGTGGTAATGAAGACAGCCAACATGACAGACGATGTGTTGATTAACGCGCACCCGACCTGTCTCCTCCCACCCTCCTCTTCCCCACCCCTTTGTCACCCTTTACAGAGAGAGAGAGAGAGCGAGAGAAAGAGAGGTTAAAAAAGTGAACGGACAGTGCGCTGTTTGGGTGTCTATGCCGTCGCTTAAATGGTCTATGATGTGATGATTAGTGTGGGCAATTTATTGAATTTTCTGGCCAACAGGAACACGGTGGAACAGGAATGTGTGAAATTTCGGAACCAACTCAATTTGTGGCCGTGCCTGCTAGGCAAGCGGTTGGGTAAACAAATAGACAAAGCGGCACGTAGATGTGAGACTATGTTGCTGAAAGAAATTCAATTTATTGCACCGTAATCAATCATAAACGAATGCCATATACGCGCGTAGGCTAGCGTTGTTTTGCGGAAAATAGTAATCCGATAGTTAAACAAATAGATAATTGGCAGGCAGTCTCCAATGAGGATAATGTTTAATCATGTTTTTCCTTCCTTTTGGAAGCGTACTTTAATAGTGTAAAGCAATTTTTGTTTACAGAGAATCTAATAAAGGAAACATAATAGGTTTTATAGACTGTAATTGTACCTAAAAGGATTATTACTTTGTTTTAACTACAACGAAATTGAGTTGGTATTTCCTGTAGAAATTTGCCCTCAAAATTAATCGATCTAGCGAACTTCATGCTGAATTGCTGATGCTGATGGTAACTGTCACATTGACGCCATCCTTTTACGCGTGACTTTTGAAAATCGATATTGAGGTCTATGATGATCTAAGTTGTTCAACATCGCTCTGGAAGGTGTCTTGCGAACTTCGACATCAGGGCAGGATTTTCTCCCGGTCTCTCCAATTCGTTGGCTTCGCAGATGACATCGACTTGGATTGAGGATCAATGCGACGAAGACAAAATACCTGCTTGCCGGAGGCTCTGACCGCGATGGAGCACGACTCAGAAGCAGAGTATTAGTTGACGGCGATGGTTTCAAGGTAGTAGATGAGTTTTGTTACCTTGGTACGATCGTAACTTCGGATAACAACGTAAGCAGCGAAATCCGAAGACGCATTGTTCAGGGGAATCGTGCCTACTACGGGTTCCACAAACTCCTGAGATCCAGAAGACTCCAACAATGCACGAAATGCGCCATTGATACGGCTGGTAGTCCTCTAGGGACACGAATTCTGGACCATGCTGGAGGAGGCTATGGACTATCTTTGGCGAATAAGGCGTGTGGAGAAGGAGAATGAACCACGAGCTAGCTGAGGTGTTTGACGATGTAGACATCCTGTCGGTTGCCAAAGCCTGAAGGGGCCCGTGATGAGGATGCCCGGTTCATGCAATGTGAGTTCGTTGGCTATTTCAAATCGTGTCAGACTTGAGGGACATCGGATGCAGCCAGGGGTGGAGGAGAGCAGCTATGGACCGAGTATCCTGGAAAACGATTGGACATTAGGCCATGTCTATTAGACGTGCTTCCTAGGAGCAGGCCAAGAAAGAAGAAAATGATCTAAGCAAGTTTTCTGTGTATTTTGTGACTTTTTGCGGATAAAGTCTTGAATGCTAGACTCTCTCTGGTATATCCAATTGTCAAAAAGATATGTCTGTTGTCAATCATTTCGAGTTGAGTTTAGCGGTATTTGATCGACTACTTGGTCCTGCTCGACTGTTTGACTGAAGATGACTTGAAAGTTTTAAGACTTTCAAGCTTAAGACCCCATTTATCTAGTTCACAAATAAAAAAAATCGTACTCGTAACTGTCAAGGCCACACAACTTCTCACCTTTTTTTACTTTTAGTTAAAACAGATCTTCAATTGAACTTCTTCGACTCCAAAGGTACTCTTCTAGCTACTCTAAAGTAATAGAAAGTGCTGTAGTGTTTATAAAATATATTTATCAAAAGTTTGGTAAAATAGACTACGGACAGCTCAAGGATAAAGACAGATCTTAACTCTACTTCGATCAGGAACGTTAGAAACACCTGAAATGTTCTCATATTGTCTAACAATGAAAGATCCTGATAGCAATAAATTGTGTTGACCTTATCGAATACTATGATCATCGAAGACACAAATATTTTATTTAGCGTTTCTGATATATTGATGTAGGACACCTGTAGGAGCAACTGAATGGAAGTTTTTACTTCGCTTTAACTTTTAATTAGGAAGTTAGAATCCCACTGTACTGCAAAGCGTGACTGGCTTACTTGAATTCTGAATTTGAAGAAACGTTTGATTTAGATTAGAAACGAGACTTAGATGCAGGATTTAACTCTGTTCTACCATTATTCCTGTATCGAGGCTTAAAGTATCATATTTTATATAAGGCCAAGTAAACAATTGAAGGAACATTCTTGTTATTAAACAAGTCTTATCTCTTTGCGCACTTAATTTGCTGTATAATCAGCTGCATCGTCAACAGCTCCATACCATTCCCAAACACATCCATCACAGTGATTCCTCCAAGCCGATAAGCAAACCGTAAAATTATTACAAAATTTGTTTTCCACAACATTTGCGGCTAATTACCTGTCACGTCCATTCAAAACTCCACACTCGCGCGTTCTGATGTATGCAGCAGGAAAACAACACAATCCAAAGCCCCTTAATTAATCCATTCCGGTCACCGGTAGTCACCGTACAAAATGGCCGTACCGGATCAAACTCATCAGGATTCCGCCAAAAGCAAACGAGCTGGGGGTACCGCTGTACAAGAACTAGGAGCAAAAACAAGGGGCGCAAAACAACAACAACAGCAAGCAAGCAGGCACCTACTCACAAACATGCTAAACATCTTCTTCGTCGAGGGAGGGCTATCAAACGCTTTATTATCGTTACCGAGCACAACCGGTAGCTTCGTTCACAATATTTTTACTATCTGCCCACCACCACCGGGCCCGATCGTGGTGGCAAGCGTTCCGTGTGCAGACTGCGGGTTGAATGAAATGATGAATATAAAAAGAACCCGCAACCACCTCCAACGTAGGTCGGTTCTCCCGGGGTTTTCGTGCGTCTGTCCGGGGTTTGGCTCTTTTCGGTGTTTGGCTTATCGGCGGGAGAAAATCTTTACGCTACCAATTAATATTTATAACAACTTTTAAACATCTAGACAAACTTATCAACCTCCCATCACCGCACGGGTTGGAATGGATGGGTGGGAGAGGGAGAGGGGGTGAATGAAAGCGAGTGGAGAAAAACGATTCGTAGCACCAGCATGACAACCGAACGATTCCAAGCAAGGTTACGTAAAGGAAATAGCGAAACGATCAAGGACGATTGCCGAAACTCAACGTTACGAGATCGTTATGAGTAGGTTGCTTCAAAAGGGAGCTATTTTTAATTTTTGAGTGTCTTTTCAACTTAAATTTATATAAAAACTATAGAAATTAAAATTGTAAAAACTAGCCATTAAACGAGCAACTCCGGGTGACGTTTTGAAGAATGTTGTCCCACCCTTCAAGACGCGTGACTCAATCGATCGAAACGGGCATGAGCGCAAACGAAACCAACAGCGAAACACCCCTACTTCCTGTGGGCTTGCCAGGCGGAAAAGGTGTGTGTGTGCGCGCGCATGAAACAAATGAAGAAACCGAGAGGAAATAAGTGGAGAAACAAAAAAATTATCATAGATCTTTATCGCCTGTTGGTGCCTGCTTGCCGGCTGAAGTTACCAGTCTGCCGGTTGGTCAGTTGTTGCTGGTGCCCACCCAGCCAACGCGACCCACCATCGCAGTACATCCCAACTTCAACTCCGAAACTGTCCGTGTGTGCGTGTGTGTGTCTGTGTGAATGTGGGCTTCAGCGTACGCCCGCTCGCGGTAGGACGAATGAAAATGTTCCCCGTGCGTATGTATAAATAATCATAATCTGACAGCTAACATATTAATTCGAATTTATCACGTTCAATACAAGCACCTACACCTCGCGGGCTTGCGGGTTCCTATTTCCGGTGTCCCGTGTCCTATCCCCTTCTCCCTCATCTCCTCTGTCACATTTGCTGCAACTTAAGCGACTGCAACTAGCCGTACTAGTTGGGTGCCCGCGTGCGCAGGGGCCAGTGAAATATTTGGTTCAATTCGTTCAAATCAAAACACTCGGGAAACAACGAACGAACCGCCGGGGCACGGTGTCGAAAGCCGTCCCTAGCCGTGGCTTGAAACGACGGGTGAAATATTAAGCGGCTATTTACCACGCAGCAGGGCGAGCAGCGTTTGTTGGCAAACATCCATATGGGGGCTCGATCTATCACAGGGCGGCTGGGAGGACTGGGCGACAGGGCGACTGTGGTGCTGTTTGTTGAGGCTTCAAGATGGCAATGTTTGATAAGTGTAAGATTGATACCGGTAAACAGTTGTTGAATGCCAAGCGGAACATATTCATCGGCAAACGGGTTGTGTAAGGGTTTTGGACGATGTGGTTTTAAACAGAGAAATTTGAGCGATTTTTCTGAAGATTGTAATTAGTATGCAATGGTCCTGTGTCCTGACCCAACTCTTTATCAATTTGGTTTTATTGACACATTTAAGAAGACGTGAAATGATTTTAATAGTCAAGGAATCATTTGTCCTTACTGTCAACCAACTCTTTGAGCTATGAAGTTGGTGATCCTTGAGCAATTGCTTCTTGATGTCCTGATTACGGTCATAGCCAAGGATATTATTAGTATCTCATGGTAGACTTTTGTTAAGATAGTGTTGGTCAAATGAAATAGATGCCGGAGTCGGATCGATCGACTCCGGATCCGACTCTGGATCGGACTCTAGATCGGACTCTGGATTGATTCTGGATTGTGTCAGTTTTTAATATGTGGAGTTTGTGAATCCACTCCGGAGTTCCCATCAATAAGTTAAGATGCATTTTTTATTTTAGAATAGCAAAACATTAACTTATTTAAAAAATAACAATATTGCACCTACAAACAAATTTGCAAATGAAAGTGTGAACTTCAAAGAGACCTCTTAGAATGATGAAAGTAGATTATAGCATCTGTCTGTTCTATAGTTGCTATAAATTATAAAATATCATAAGCAACAAAAGCTTGTCGAAGCATTAATCAGGTGGCACTGAGCCTCGGGTTGGAGATTAAATAGGGCGAAAACTAAATTGAAGTTGACATCACCAGGGATCTTGCTGATTAACGCAGGGGTGATGAGCAGACAGGTGATTCTTTGCAACTTTGAAGTCGACCAAAACTATATCTATCTGGGGCCAAACCTTTATAAGCGTGTTCGAGAGAAACAATGCTCAGAAGTATAACGACTCAGAAGGAGCTGTACAACCTGTAGCCATAAAGTTACATCCTGCCCTTAAAGTCCTTTTAGGCCACCCATATGACGTAGATAAGCAGAAAATGTCGGCCGAAATTGAGATAGAGTATTGCTTTTGATCCATCAACCAGAATGGCCTGGGATGTTGGATTGGCAGTCGATCATACTAGACCGAGAGTGTATGCCAGGAGTATTGCAGCATGCCAAGATCATAAAGCGGTTGTAGCATCTGATAAATAAGTAATAAAGTAAGCAAGCAAGTGCTATGAATTGTAATATTACTTAGTTTTCGTCAATTGGCATGAATTTCTAAGTATTCTTGTCTTGGAGCAGTGGCTGAAGCGATAGATGCTCAAGTCTTCATACGTCTTGACCTGGTGTTATTCCGGCTTACTATCCAGTCAGGGATTAATCAAATCAGAGAACCTTGTAATAGCTGACAGACAGAAGAATTGGATGATTCTCTTGAATTTGGATAACACTTTAATGCATGTATCTTTAAACATTTGATATATTGCGATATTTCACTTACGGGTATGTTGGATTATAGCAGCAAATACTTATCCAAAAATATGATTTATCTCTCTCGTCTAAAGTTCACTTCGTCGATGTAGATCGGATGCTATTACTCCAGGAAAATTCTTCCAAACCTTCACCACACGCCAACCCACATAAAACGTCTTCCAGGAAACGCATTCCATCCAAATTCACCCCGGCCTGGAGTCATCAAGCAAACCCAAGTGTAATCCTTCTCCCGAGCTCCCCGGGAACATAGCAACGAGCGTCAGTGGGAGCCGTACCACCGTAATGTAAATACCATCACGTTCCGGTACTTGAATACCTAATGATCTCATAAACATGCGCCGGAATTATCCAATTTGGAATCGATTCTGTCACACATTTTATGCGACACGCCGGTTGCTCGGGATAAGGATTTCGAGTCAAATGAACGGGGACTTGGCGAGGGGTCTAAATAGCTCCGGGGATTGACCGATCTTCTGTTTTCCCTGCCGAACCGTGTACCGACTGGCCGGTGGGAGCCTGCGATGGCTGACAGTAAGACGGTTAGCATAAATGCTTTGATATGTAAATTGATTGACACCACACACATGAGTGCCGCGCGTTCGCTGTAAAAATGCACGTTTCTGTGTGTGCGAGTGTGCTGTGTTGTCTGCGCGCCGCGATCGAAGGAAAAGGGACCCGAACAAACATAAATAATTCCATCACGACGATGCGTCCGGAACGTGCGACGGTGTGGTCTTCCAAATCATCCAGCGGGGATTCAAACAGCGCGCGTTCTCGGCGAACCGTTCTTTTTGTCCATTTGTTCTTCCTTCCATTTCTCTCTTTCAAACCCTTTAGCAGAACCGTCACGTTCTCAATGGTTCCCTACTGACGTGCTGACGAATCTTGGGGGTGGAGTGAGAGTAGTTCGAGGTTTTAGCTTCACTTGTAGCTGCTTCTGCCCGTAATCCGTGGGTACGAATAATTAGAGTGCTTTATGATGCCGCGACCTCAGCGTGTGTGTGTGTGCGACCATCAAACAAGGCCACACACACGTACCTGAAGAATCTAGGCCCTGTTCTAAGCATTAGAATCACCGTCGACCGCTAATAAGGCCAATAAGAGCCGAGAATCGTGTAATCGAGTAGGTCGTCCAATATCGCCATAAACGATACCCCAAACGAAGGTGCAGCCCACAGAGCCACAGCACAGTCCACTTCCGTTCCGACCATCGCCATCGCTGCTTCAGCAACACCCGCTCACAGCGAACGTGAAACCAAAGTGTCAGGCATAAGAAACAGATCTGCCAACCGCACCGAGCACAAACATCCCTCCAGTAAACAAAAAGCACGTGTGGGGGGGAGGGGAGGGAAAAAGACGCAACCAGGTTCACGATCGGCCTCGTTCAATACTGGAATATTTCTAATAAAATAGAGAATTTATTGCCGCGTATCATGAAACGCCAAACATGCATGCCGAGACCGCGCACTTTGCAATCCTCTGACGGGCAGCACGCCTAAATCGCCCGAACCGTTTTCGTTCGGTTGGTTGTCTTTTCGCCCTCCGTCATGGCCGGGCCTGTTTCAGGTTGGGTCCACCGAAACGATTGAGCACCAAACCGCATCGGAACGGAATAAAATTCTGATGTTCGATCGTAAAAAGTCGTAAAAATTAGAATACACATAAAACGTAAGCGTGAAAAAAATACTTCTTTTACATTTCTATCACCTTTGCGGTTGGTTATGCTGTTGTTTTATCGTCGTTCCGCCGCGTCACTGCTCCCCCGACCGCCCCAAACCCGTGGTAGGTTCTTTTCTCTACTTTTCCGCTGTCCTTTTTGTGTTTCCCCCCCTCCCCCCTCCCCGGTTTGCCGGCTTTCTGTGACACTCGGCTGCTTTTAAAGGTGGTTCTCCGGTCGGTGTAACTATTGCCACGGTGTCACATCATCTTCATCGGACTGTTCTGTTTGTCGCTGTTGTGACCGGATTAAGTCCTTTCCCTCGTTTCGATTCCACACTTTAAATGGGATGTGCGTGTGTGTGTGTTCGAAATTTTGTAGCTGTTTTGTTGACTGCTACTTTTCGAACCGCAAACGAGGTTCGTCGCTTAGTGTTTTTTGAACCACTCCGACCGAATCGGAGCATTGAAGTCTTTCGTTTTGTAAGGTGAAATAAGATGGGTTATTTTTTCTTCGGCTTTTTTCTTCTCGAGCGCGCGTGTATATGTGTGTGTGTGTGTGTGTTTATGTGTGGGGAGTCGTTTTCAATACCGCGAAGTGCATTCTAGCTCGAAATGACCCCGGGCAAACTAATCCTTCGGCTTGCGCACCTATTGCGATGCGTCCATGTAATGAGCTTATACATATTTGTGTTTTAATATTTATTTATTTGTTTACAGCTTAGCCACACAAACCCACCACCATCCACACACCGTTCTCCAACCCGTTCCGGCTATTTAGGGGACAGTTTAAAAGCTAATTGAAGATTAATTTTCCCGAAAATGAATGACACTATCGAAGCGAGAATATCTTTTAAGCCACCGGATGGAATGTGTGTGTGTGTTTGTGTGTCTTGGCAACCACAACCACCGATGCTGATGTTGATCGTGAAGATGCGCCCCCCCGTGTCAGCCAAGACCTATTGTCGCGTTGGGCGTTTTTATTTCCATTTGCCCCGGTACACACGTCGCGCACCCGTGGAGGTTGTAGCGCACCGTCGTGTCGTATATTTAAATTCTTGGCCCGATTGATGAAGCTTGTTTGATAATGTCACTCCCACCAAGAGGAAGCTCACCCGGGTGATGGTGCTGGCGGGGTTGAAGGTGGTGGCAAGGGGCCGTTAAATCGATGTAAATTTATTTAATGTAGTGTATTTTCCGGTTCGTAAATGCGAGTGACGCGAAACCCCGGGTTCCCTTCGAAATGATAAATGAACTTCCATTTCGGAGATGCAAGCAATTTCGGGTGAACCGCACTCGAAACTGACCGGTAAATGATGGCTCGAGACAGCGTGAAGTGAAGTTGTAGGTTTTGTTTTTTTGTTTGTTAACGTACGAAAGGATTTTTATTATTTTTGCACCATGCGCACACCATACACAACACTGGGTGAATTATTCGGGTACGGGGTTTATGGCAGCAGTCATAAATATTTTAACTGCCGCTTAATCTACTGCGGAAGGATGTTTTCCGCAAAATGAATCTTTGTTTTTTTTTCTTTCTGTTTGCAATAAAGCGCCGATCGGTGCTGATAACGGTGCGCGGACGCGGGATTTGGGATGTCGTAAGCAAAGCGATTAAAGTGGCTGCGTGGCTCTGGCAGGGCGCAAAAGTGTGGGATTAATTTTGAAAAACAGTCGTTAAAGACACGGTCCCGGGTGGGAGCTGCATGTGAAATGTCATGCAATTTTTTTAATAAAAACGTTTTACTGTATATGTAAGGCGTGATTTTGGTACGGATAATATTTAATTTATCGTGAAGAAATGACGATTACGAGATTATTTATAACTGTGGCTTTCATTTGAGCACAAAATAGTTCATTTGACGTTCGTTCATGTATTAACCGTATCTCACAGGCCATTTTCTAGCTTAATATGCTATAAATACGTTTCAAGAAATGCATTCAGGAGGATAAATAAATTCAATATCAAGAGAATAAATAAGTTTGTGCGGTCTCAGTACAACCGGCGTTAATTATTCAATTTTTATGCAAACTGGAAACACTGCCATTTAGAAGGCTTTCTTCTAATAGACATTGCGAACAAAATGCTCTCAAATCCCCTCAATTTCATAAGCAAGGCCCTCATTTCTCCATACAAATTTTGACTTGTGAATCAAAATTACGCAAAACTGCGTGCAAGCCCCTAATTTTGTTTCACAAGTCAATATTTGTATGGAGAAATGAGCTTGCTTATAAAAATGAGGGGATTTGAGGGCATTTTGTTCGCAATGTCAACAGGGCTTTTCCCCCTAGGTTACGTTTTGTTGAAATGTTAACAAAACAGTATCCGCAAGCTTCTAAAATGGTGACCCTCGTGCCAAATGAAGCGAAATTCTAATCCATTATTTTTGTATGAAGAAAACGGCTGCTAAAAGTCAAAGAATATTAGTGGAAGTGTTTGATGACCATGCTCTTTAAGAAGGAACGATAACCCCAAACACTGTGAAACGCATGGGTACCCAGGCCATGCCCTGTCATCGACACCGAGGCCAAATATGCATGGCGCGAAGGTCATTTAGTGCATTTGGTGGGACCAGCTGGGTGTGGTGTAGTATGAACTGCTACAACAGAACCAAACGATCACAGGTGATGTCTACAGAAGGCAACTGATGCGTTTGAGCCAAGCATTCTAAGAAAAGTGGCCGCAATACGCTGAAAGACTTGACATAATCATTTTTCTGCATGTAAAGGTCGACCACATGCAGCAGCACCGGTGAAAAAATAATAGAAAAAAATAAATGGCATGTTCTACTCATACTTACTTACTTATCAGGCGCTACAACCGGTTCGCGGTCTTGGTATGCCGCAACAATCCTCGATACCACTCACGGTCTAGCACCGACGTCTGAAAATCAATAATCCCGGCCGTCCTGGCGGACGCATCAACGCCGTCACTCCATCTCAGTTTGGGCCTACCACACCTCATCTGTCCATGTGGACGGCCTAAAAGGATTTTACGGGCTGGGTCGTCCAGTGCCATTCTCATGACATGACCAGCCTACCGGAGCCTGGCGAGCCTAATTCGCTGCACGATGGTAAGATCACCGTACAGCTTATAGAGCTCGTCGTTTTCACGGCTCCTCCATTGTCCTTCCACACATACGGGGCCAAAAATCCTTCCGAGCATCTTCCTCTCGAACGTGGCTAAGAAGGTTTCGTCAGTTTTGGACAGAGTCTATGTCTCAGAGGCGTATACTGGGACTATAAAGGTTTTGTACAGTCCCAGCTTCGTCCGTAGCGACAGGTATTTTGAGTGGAGAAGTTTCCTCAGGCTCTCGTATGACCGGTTGGCAGCCAGCACCCTTGCGCGCATGTTGTTGTCGGTGCTCACTTTTGACCCCCGATAGGTGAAGTTTTGGACGACTTCGAAGATGCGCTCACCTATCTTCTACTCTACTCGCCGTATATTCAAGACGTTGCACCTTCTGATTACCATCTGTTCCGATCTTTGGATAGCCGAGCAGTGCTTCTCAAATTGTGAAGAAGTGTAAAAATGGATAGATAAATGAATAGCGTCCAAAAAACCATCTTTATTTCGCGAAGGTAACCATAATTTGACATAAAGATGGGAAAAAATAGCAGTAGAAAATGTTGTGAGGGCTTTATCAATTTTGTTTATACTCCTGATGCAATTTAATATTCAAATGGCTATCATCCTTTATTTATTAATTGATTTTTGATAATTTAATAATTAATGACATAAATAGCATAGCATTTGGGGCGACCCGGTGGTGATGCGACAGCGGCGCCGGTCTTCACACGGCAGGACCGGGGTTCAAATCTCATCTGGGCCGTTCCCCCATAGTGAGGATTGACTAACCAACTATGCGGTATCAATTAGTCTAGTAAGCCAGAAATGGCAGGCATGACCTTAAAGGTCGTTAAGCCAAGAAAGAAGAAGAAGAAGATTCCTAAATTACTTTTTAATTTATAGCATATAATTGGATAAGCAATAATCAATCCAAAACCCCAAAAAAATTGCTTCAAAATTATATATTTTACCGCTCAACTTGTTTCTGCAGAAATCCACTAACTTTCCGTGTGGTCAATTTATCCAACACTATCCAAATTTTATGGAACTACTATAGTAAAATCTGAACCTGCACAGAAAACCTCAATTTCCTATCATTTTCCAAACTCCAACACCCCGGCCGGCCACCATTTTATTCTATCAGCACTCAGCCCCGCGAAACACTTTCCATGTCACAAATATTATGCAAATATTTCGCTGCACTTCACTCAGATCTGAGCCGCCGTTCGGTCCGTCCCCACACACATCCTCAGCAGCTGCCAATCTTCACCGAACCGCGCGCGCGCCCCTGGAATTTCGTTTATTATTTTTTTCACACTTTAATCTCGCTCCGGCACGCACATGTCCGGCCGAATGCCGAATTCCGAACTGCGCGCCTGCTCGTGTGGGCGAGGGATGGATGCAATAAGAAGGGGAGAAGGGATGTGGTGGAACTGGAGCAAGTGTAGCAAGACACACAGTGCACACAGTGGGTCTCGTACGCCGGTCAAAATTAGCACGCGAAACAGTCGAACTCCCAACGTTCGTCCACTGTGTGTACTCGGGATGGATTTGCTGTGCCCGGTAGGGGGTTGGCTGCTAGCAGCAGGGGGTGTCTGCAAACTGTCCCCCCTCTCCGCTCTCCCTTCAATCTCTTCTTCAATCCACCCTTTTTGCGCGAGGGAAATACGACAGAAAACTTCCGAAGATAAGCCCATTACGGCAGAGATCGGCCAATGCCATTGGCGCACTATCAGCCGAGCTGGGACGGATAATTCCGGCTGCTCGCCGGTCACCGGGTTCCTTTGCTTCCTTTGGTATTTATTTTTTTTGGCCCGCTTCTTTTTGCCTGCTCTCGTTCTGGGGCCGTGTTTATCGCTCGTCTTGCGACCCCAGAAACCCGCCCAAACCCTCCGTCACTAGTGTACCGCTGCCACTGCGATCGTGTCGAAAATCGCTTTAACGAGCTTTTGTTCCCGGCGCGAGACGGGGTTTAGGCTGGCTTAAGATGTGTTTGATTTAGGTTCAAGTGGGGGGAATTTTTATTTTCAAGAATTTAGTAACAATATATCTATTTTACAAATTATTAATAGTTCTTTAAAGACTTCAAATTGAATGCAGTGTTTCGAGCAGCAGCGAGGAGCATTCAATCTACACTCGCAAATTCGCTCTCGAAGACCTGCATACGATCTCCCGTTTTTATCTTCCCTTCGCTCTCGCATCTCCCCTCCCTCCTTCCCATCCATTCCCCCCCCCCCCCCCCCCCCCCCCCCACCACCCACCCCCGCACGCCCCACTCCTCCCTCCTCCCCCCCCCCCCCCCCCCCCCCCCCCCCCCCCCCCCTCTACCCATCGCCAGCTACTTGTAGCGCTTATTGCAAAATGCCAAATGTCCACTGCATCCGCCATTTCGACCCCGGCTGCATTTCGGTTGATTCCTGGTGCGAACGGGCCTGGCAGTCGTTGGCAGTATTCATTATCAAACTACTTAAGAAAGCGAAGATAACTCTCGTTTTATTTATTGACATGACTTTTTAATGGTTAAATGGTTTTTTGTATCATTCATTTGCCACACACCGCCCAACACACACACACACCCCTGCTCCCATTTTCGTGGGGACTGCACTTTGTCTCAAGTGCGCTTTTGCATTTGGTGAGCTGGTTTCGTTCGGCTGACGGAAAACGGATTAGCGAGAGAGGATTCGAAAAGGAAACGCTTTCGGCTCGATGATATGACTTATAGCGCGATCGAGCGACTTCACCTCCATCCGCCCCAATCGTCCCCATTTCCGGCTGACGGATTTATAACTGTGTGCCCCAGTGTGTGTCTGTCGTTGTCAGCCAATTTGGGGTGATTTTCATGCGTTTTCGACTGGACCTTATCGGGTTGAAAACGGTGAAACAGAGCATCCGCCGCTGCTTCGTCTGCTGCGGGTGAAGATTTGGCACCGAGTGGTCCACATTTGTTGACTCTTCCTTCGTTTCTGTGTGTGTTTGTTAATGTTTTATAAATCCAGCACCACTCATTACGGAACGGCTTGCAGGAATGATTTAAATAAGTTCCGCTCACAAAAGTAAGCAAACCCTCTCCCCTTTTCAATACTTCAAACCGTACCGACACAGCAAAAACTCCGGTGGCAACTCCGGATCCTTGAGCAGCAAATCGTATCCACACAGCCGCTCGACCGGCCGTGAATCATTGTTAAAGGATTAAGTCATTTAAAAGGCAAGTCTGTCTGTTTAAAATGCAATCGTTTGCCGCCGTAGCGCTCTGCTGCCAAGGCGAAGCGAAATAAATGGCCGGGGTGACTTTCGATAAATGTAACCGGGGGGGTTTGCTGCCGTGGAAAAATGTCAGCCAAACGATGCGTTCCATCGTTGCCAGAACTGCATTTGCTACGGTTTTAGACAGACAGACATCCTCGTGTGTGTGTGTGCGCACCCAGCAAATAGGTGAACCCTTCCGCACGCCAGATCGAACGTGGATCGAAATGACTAATCGGGCTAATGGTGTGTGCGGTTCGTGTTCGGGAATTCCTGGGGTGGATATGTTTCGTCCCATCAGTGACTCGCAGGACGCCCACACCGGATGATACATTCCTCGCGATCGGGTGCCAATGAGTTGCGCTGATTATGCAAATCTTTTTATTCCCCCCCATTTGGTTTGGACAGTTTTCAGCAAACGATCACCGATCCTTGAGCTTGAGCTTACCCTCACGACTTTGTTGCAGCGGGACGTTCAGCGACAAACGATTTGCGAAAGCAGCCAACCAGCGCTGCATTTAGTGTGAGTGTGTGGCTTTTAATGTGCGTACAGTGAGTGCAAAAAGTGTGCGTCTAGGACACAAATACAGAGATTTGGGAAGATTTTTCTATTTAATGGTGGTATGTCCTAAGGGTCCTCTTCAATATGTTGTCTTTTGTATGATGCCTTTTAGCAGACACACAAAACATGACAGCGTTATCAGTTGTTTTGGAGGAGCTATGACCAAAAATCAAAATATAGGAGCTTCAATTGATGACTTGATGACACTTTGTGCTTCATCCCTTACCAAAACGCCTGGAACAAGTGCTGGAAATGCAACTACTTAGAGTATTCCGACAAATGAGGGGCATCGATTACAGATCCTGGTACTAGGGGCTAAGTAGATCCGGTAGAAGTCTCTAAATACGCGAAAGCCTTCCATAAGTCTCAAGAGGACCCTATTAAATGGATCAAATATTTAACCGTAAACCAAGTCTTTATTTTCCCGTGGTTTTCTTCTTCTTCTCTGGCTCTACAACCTCAGTCGGTCTGGCCCTGCTATTTCTAGCTTTTCTATGACTTGGTTTTACCCGTAGCTGCAGAGTCAGTTTTGCGTACGGGGAGGCGGTCCGCCGGGATTCGAACCAAGATATTCAAGGCAGCGTTACAACTGATCATTGTATTGACGACTCAGAAAGATGGTGATTATACTGTTAAAGTAGACAGCAGAAAACGTCCAAAGATCTAGACAGCCAAGTAACTTGTGATGACAATTGAGGCCGGAGTACAAATCGTTCAAGATTCCCTAAGTAAAATGAATTGCTAAAAACCTTCATGAGAAGACCCCTTACTCCTCCTTTATAACATTTTACTGATACGAAGGCAAATGACTTGAACTCAGGAGTTCGAAATCTGGGGTCAAAAATTGGGTCCATGTCCCAAAGCCTGGCGCGACAGGTATTTTGAGTGGTAAAGTTTCATAAAAATGTAGTATTGACTGGTGGGCTGCCAAACGTCTTGTGCGTATCTCAACAGCCCTTTTTAAGATAGGTGAAGTTTGGGATGCCTTCAAAGCTACGATCACCTATCTCTACATCACCATTTAAGCAATCAATCTACAACCTGTGGTTAAGGGGTCCTTACTCTATCCTTTGGTAAGCTTCTACTTCATAGGAGAGCCTCAAATCAAGGATGTCTATGTCATCAGCAAATTTCACGATCTGGATTCACTAGGAGAAGATGGCCCATGAAGTTTATTTAGTGCCAGATTGAAGGGAAAACTGACAAGTTCATTTCCTTTTCGCTACTATCATACTTTAATATCGATGACTTGTTATAAATATTGGAGTTACTGCTGCGCCATCTTCTTCAAGATTTTCCACATAGTGAAGATCTGATCAGTGGTTATCTATCCTATTCAGTATCCTCTCTGATAGTTTTCAACTTTCTTCACGACAAATGGGACAAGTCGATCCTGTAGTATACCATCAATACCTTCCAAAATCTGTGCTTATTCCTTTGTTAAAAGATACAAGACTTTTGGAGACTAGCTACCGAGTCCCATAAAACGGACTCAGAACAATTCTGTTGGCCGAGGGTATGGCAACGCTGGTCCTAACATGACAGTCCCCTAGGTACCGAGTCTCGTCCGAACCGTCTTTGATGGGGTATCTATTCAACTTCGGATATATTAGATGAAGTAAATCCGAAGAACCAGGTCCACACCTCCAGAGGTTGGAGTGCTTAATAAGAAGAATAAGCCAGGAGATGAAGAAGATATCCAATAAAATTTCTTATAACTAATAAAACTTACATCAGTAGTCTTACTTTGGCAATGCGCATGGTTTCATCAGTTATTGGAAAACATGCAGTTAGACCAATAATTATTTAACTCACTGTACATTAACAAGCGTTTTCAAATGATACCAAAATGTTTTATTTTTGTGACTCAATTTAAACGTATATTCTTGCAAATCCTTCCCAAAACATACAGCACCCACCCAACGAGCCTAGGACTCAACTTATCAAACTCAAATTCATCAAACACCGGTTCCGGTTTTGGTGTGCTTCGATCTTGTCACACACATTCTTCCCTACTCCAGGTCGGTGCCAAACATTCCGATCGCGTTTCGATTCCATCAATGCTTATATCTCGCACCATTTCCGTACCCCAAAACTGGCGAACGAGACAGCCGACCCTTACAGGCTCGGCTCGGTTGGCCTTTTCTCGGTCCTGCTTTCGATTCCCAAACTACCCGTAAACGAATCCCGATGGGAATGGGGACGACGAGTGGACAATTTAATTTATACCTAATCTCCTGGTTTGATTAATAACTGCAATAAACAAATAAATTAAGCAAGATATGTATATATTTTAAAACATATTTAGCCAAAAGGAGTTCGTTCGCTTTTTCTTCTCTTCCTCTCTCTCTCCGGTTCTTTTTTCCTCCCAATCCTCAGCTCGAGATTAGCGTTTGTCGTAAACTTGTTCGATCGTTTGTTGTTCTTTCTGTGTCTTGTTGTTTGCGCTATCCCAGTGTCTTTGCTAGTGCGCTTTTTAAAGTTAAAGGATTTTGGTGAGTTTGTTTTTGCGCCGGTTGATGCTTGTCTAACTGCTTTTCCACGCCGGGAGATCATTTGTCCCGGTCCTGTTCCATCTCAAGGCACAGGCACAGGCACGCCGTGCAGCAAATAAATGAGTCCACAAAGTCCACTGGTGGAGCAGACAAACGATTAAAGGAACGACTGGTGGCGCAGCACACCGCCTTGCCGGAGCGCCCTCTGCGAAACATATACCCCCATTTAGATGTCGCTTTAAATATTTGGAGTTGGAGTAGCTAAATATTTTGCATAAATTAATCCGACGACACCGACAGCGTTAGCGGGTTAATTTCTTGAAGACTTCGGCTGCTGTCCGGAGTTCCATAGTTTCGCGGTACAAGATTAAAACACCGCGACGATCTTGTTTCCCATCAATGTGTGTGCGATTGATGCAAGCGGAAGATTGAAGGAGAGCGCGGAGAGAGAAATTGTTCTATAAACGCGTCCTTCCACCGCACTGATGGTGCTTCTAGTCAAATAAATTTGAAGCTATTGCGATTAGCAAATCGGTGCCGGATAAGATTGGCTGGCGCCTTGTACAAACAACGTTTTAAAATCCTGCTATAGTTGTAGGCCCCGTTTTGCTATTTTTGGCGAGTGCCGGCAAGCATTCCCACGGTACGGCCGGTTCGCGGAGAGCGATCAAGCGGACTTATTAATCTTTTTTCCTGTGGCGAAATGGAACCGACACGCAGATGTCACTGTCAACCTACCGCAAGCGGATGGGCTGGTTCGGTTGAAGCTGGCGAGCATCTGTGTCGTCCGGCATCGGTTTGACTGGCGGCCTTTTTGGAGACTTACGCGCAAAAGGCTGAAGTTTAAACAGATGAAGCAATTCGAGAAGCTGACCGGTGAACCCCGTACGAACGAAAGGTAAAACAGACCGATAAACGTTACTCGCTTTGATGAATGACTGGCCGGTCCCAAATGGAGTCCAACGACAACCGGCAGCACGTAGCACAGCACACGAGCGCGCGCAGACAGAGAAGAACCGTCGTTCAGACATACAACGCATCGAAAACCGATGACAAAAAAAAGGGAAACAAAACCTAACCTCAAACATGAAGGAACTTGTCAGGGACCTCTTTATACAGCCACACCAATATAGTGCACCGCCCGGGTGCCGACTCTCAGTTCCCGAAGCGGGTCGAAGATTTATTCACCAACGCTAAGGCTGATCTTTTGCCGTATACAAATGAACAGCTCACCGCCCGACATAAGTAACATTAATTAAATTTTGACAATTATTCCGTTTAATATGCGATTAATTTGCATTTTTGGTCCCGTTTTCCGAGGCACACACGGGGCGGTTTGTTTAGATTTTCGGGTAGCTTTTGTTTGCTCACGCGCTCACCAATGTTTATATCCTTGTTGAGTTCCTCTTTCGGGTCTTTCGTAACCCCCTTTTTTTTGGCTTTAAGCTTTGACAGCTGAAGCAGAATTCAAAGGCCTTTTCTTGACAGCTTAAACACACAAAAAGACGCAACAATGTTTGCATGATGCTCTCTGCTCAAGCAAAACGAAGGCGTTCGTGCGCAATTGAAATAAAATTAGCCACAAGCGAGTACTTAGCGCAGCCAATAAGTGGAGAAAACAACTTAAAGAATTCTTCCCCAAAAATAAAAAACTTGCTCCACTATCCACCATCCGGTCAAACGAATTATCGACCGTGAGTAATTAATCATTCTGCAGTCAAAACGTTGCAGTTGCAGAATGAAGTACGAGCTGGAAAGAAAATGTTGCTCACCACACAATTCCCAAAAAAACACCCCAACCCTTTGATCCAAGTGTCGTGAGAGCTGGAGTGCGAGTACCAAAGGTTCTGCCCAAAAAAAAAAAAAAACTCCACACGAATAACTGCACAACGCCCCCATACGTTTGTCTCAAGCATGAGCTGTGTAGTTGCCATTGCTTAATGTTCCCTGGGCCGTCGGTATTTGCTTCTTTCGCTTGTTATTGCGAACGGTTGCGTACGCCATGCGCTTATCCCTTTTGGGCTGGTTGGGGGGGTTTCTGTTTCTGCAGTGCGCAATAATACCACAGCCGGGTCAATCTGCAGGCGGTCTTTGGTGACGAAAAACGAATAAAAAATACGATACGATGGAAACCGCTTCAAAACGTCCTGTGTTTTGTGTTGGCACGTTTCCTGAAAAATTGATCACGGTGCTCAGGGGAGAAGAGGGAAAAGGAGGAAAAGGGTGGAAGGTGACAGCAAACGTTCGGGTGGTGCCTTTTTTACATGCTGTTTATTTATTGGTTTGAAGCGTTCGTTAAAATCGTTACTAGTGTAATTTATGACAGCGAACAACACGCACGGCGTAGGACCTTAGGGAGGGTGAAGACGCACGGTTTGATAGTGTGGTAGAGGTGAGGTTTGATGTTGCTCTGATTTTTTGGGATAAATTGGAGAGAGAGAGAGAGAGAGAGAGAGAGAGAGGTTACAGAATTAATTGCGAGGAGATATAGAGGAATTAGTTTGGTATAAATCAGAAAAACTTGTACTTTGAAACAATTTGGCTTACGAGTAGAGTTGAATAGTGAGCTTCAGAGCTTTCTTGGAGCCTCAAATCAATCAAGGGAGAGTTCTGGCGACACACTTTTATTTTAAAAAGGAAGTGTATTAAATAGTTCCAATGTTTACAACGAAACTTTTGTTCTCACTAAGCAGGTTTAGGCCGTTACTAGGTAGCTCTGTTGTCACGAGGTATCTCTGAAGTAACTTAGCAGAATTGGCTTGACATGGTAGTTATGGTGTGCTATGGTCTCTGAAGTCACAATTCAGCTCTGCCGTCAATAGGTAGCTCTGAAGCCACTAGATAGCTCTGTCGTCTCTAGGTAGTTCAGAGGTCACTTGGCAGCTCTGCCATCACTAAGTAGTTCTGACGATTCTAGGCAGCTCTGAAGTCACTAGGAAGCTCTAGTATCACTAGGTAGCTCTGAAGACATTAGGTAGCTCTGGCTTAACTAAGCAACTCTGCCGTCACTAGGTAGCTCTGAAGTCACTAGGTAGCTCTGCCGTCACTAGGTAGCTCTGAAGCCACTAAGCAGCACTGATTTTACTTAGTAGCTCTGAAGTCACTAGGTTGCTCCTAAAGCACTAGGTAGCTTTAAAGTCATTAGGTAACTCTGCCGTCATTTGTTAACTCTGAAGTCACTAGGCAACTCTTCAAACATTAAGGGGGCTCTGGCTTCACTAGGCAGTTCTTACGTCACTAGCCTACGCTGCCGTTAAAAGATAGGTCATTATGCACTCTGGCGTCACTAGGTAGCTCTGAGGTCACTAGGCATCTCTGCCGTCACTAGGTAGCTCGGAAGTCATTGAGTAGCTCTGAGGTCACTAGGAAGCTCTTGCTACACTAGGTAACATTAGGTACATAGCTCTGGCTTCACTAGGCAGTCCTGACATCACTAGGTACTTCTGAAGCTACTGCGTAGCACTTGCGTCACTACGTAGCTTTGGCGTCACTAGATAGATCACTAGATCTGCCATATCCTCAAGCTCTTCGTTCTCAGTGAGCGCAGAACTCTCAGGATCTCAGTTGACCTCAACTCTCAAATTTTCTAGCCAAATTTAGGACACTAAACACGATGTTCATGAACTCAACGATCTCTGAGAAACTTCCTGATCCATTGCTGCTGCATACTACTTGCATGGAAAGCTGCTGTGTAGATATTATTTCTAAATTTCAGAGCAATTCTTATTTCCCGGTTCTCGGGCCTCTGAAAAACAAGTCATTTTGGTATTTCGTATCAAAGATGTATGTAATATTGTAAATATGAGCCAAGGCTACATTATTCCATAACGTATGTGCAACTTCCTGATTGTCGGAATATCATTAGATTGAAGAATGCAATGTCATCTGTCACCTCTCGCTCGATTAGAAGATTGTGCCTTTTTGAATTTATTTTTCAAAGAATATCGGTAAAATATTTTACCATAGAAAATTCCTTCACTGCACTTTTGTACATCTGTCATCAATCAATTTCTGTTTTCCTTTTTCTCCCTACCAAAACCCAACAATAGTAAGGAAGTGCATTCCAATTGCTGACCCGCTCTGGGCGCAATTAGAATGCTCACCGAAAGCGTCCCACTTGACAAAAGGAAGCAGCCAGACAGGCAGCCAACCAGCTCGACTTCCTTCTTGAGCTCAAGAAATCAATTACCCTCAGTCTCAAGCGCACATTCACTTACCCGTACGCACACACACACACACAACCGTGGACCAAGCGACAGGAAGAGAAATGTGCCATGTAATGGTTTGCTGTCAAAATCGACACGAAACGCTGCTCCGGTGGACCCGTTGGACGCTTTTAATCCGACAGGAATCTCCTTAGTCATCGACGGTGTTTAGAAATTGTAAGATTCTCATTTGGGTCGTTTTGTTCTCGGTTTTCTCGGTTGCCCAGCCTGCTTCTGTGTACAGTGCGGTGTGCTGCATCCTGCAATCAAGGGATAGCGTCTGTTTGTGTGAGTGTAAAAGCGTAAGCAGCTTGCCTTCTCGAGGCACGAAACACAAGCGTTCAGGTGAAGAAAAATGATCAACAAACAATGGGACAAGAAAATGAGGTAACGAGAGAGGAAGAGGAAGAGGGAGTCCATTGAAAAAACGGGACGATGCTTTCAGTAACGAGGGAGTCTTTAGTAAAGGACGTCCTTCGGAACAGACGACGCGCCAACGTTGATCCTCTTCAACCCCGACAGCCAGACGAGCGGGACAGTTCTCCCGTGCTAGACACGTCGCATAGGAAGGATTATTTCAATCCGTGTGGGTGTTCGGACAATTCTTTGAAACGTGACAAAAGAGAAGCAGAAGGACCTTGCAGAAAGAGAAATAGAGAGCGAAAAACGAGATGCTCCCGAAAAGGTAAACAAGGCACAAATTTAGTCATTTAGGCGTGTCGGATCTGGAATCAGGAAAAAGGTAGTTACATGCCACTTCTGTGTACTTTTGGGACACATCCTATCTACCTGGGTAGTTGTGTCGGAAAAGCGGAAAGCTTCCACACAACATATCCCAGGGAATCTGCGCAACAGCTACAACATCTCTTGTAGTTCTCCGATCCGAATCCCAAAATAAAACTGTTGATAAACTATTTCTCTTCTTTGTCGTCCATTCCTTTCCAATTCTTTGCCCTCTTGCTCCAGTTCCCGGTACCAAGTCGACGGTGCGGCAGGATTTTGGAATGTGATCAACGATCCTCATCCACAACTTAGCATTCCGTTCTGCTCGTCCGGATCTCGGAACCCTGAACCGTAGAACGGAATTCTTCGAGCCGAGGTTTGTTTTGATGATGCGCATTTCGGGGGTTTTTCTTGGGCGGAAGATTTCAAGTCGCAAAGTCTTCGACCATGTGCTTTTGGGATGTCTTATTTTTTGCTTGCTTGTCTCGCTAAAAGCGTCATCCGTACGGTGGTGAGCGAACGGATACAACACCCGAAGAAAACACCGGTTGTCAAATGAGATTCTTGGCTTGGTCCGAAATTTCAAGTTGCTCCCGCTTGTTGTGGGGGGTTTGATCATTTACGCCACATCAACCGCCGGCAGCCGGCAAACCCAAAGTGTCAAGGGGTTTCCACCGGCCCGAGAGCTTCGTCTGGAGAGGAAAGTGAAACGAAAGGACACAAAAAAGCAGCAGCGCAGAAGAAAAAACCCCTAACTGCGAGACTTCAACCACGGTCAAGCGACGAACCTCGGTTGAGGGGACGGAACGGAACCGGGGGTTTGGTGCGCCGAAACCCCCGAGAGACAGATAATATGAGTGGCATTTCTGGACGTCGTACGTCTGTCTGTTTCTTAATTTCTACCGAATGCCGGGGCTGAAGGTAGAGTACCCTCCCCGGTTCGTAGTTCTTGCTGTTCTTGGGCACGGTAGCGGAATGCAGTCGTTGGAGCCTTTTGGTAGGCTCCGTCTGTTTGTTGGGTGTCTCGTTTCTTCGCGGGGCGCAAACCACAGTCACACACACACACACCGAAAGCCTGGAGAATGCCATGACGGTAAAGTATGTATTAATAAATCGAGAGTTTCTCGAGCGATCTCACAGTGGGGACAGTGTTCCGGGACGTTCCGAGGGAACCGAAAAGCGCTCATTAGAAATCAATCAAGGTTGTCATTGAATGAGGTTATGAGTCAGTGGAGATGGAAGACGCTTGCGTTTTGTTTGAAGAATTACCGAGACTCTGTTTGTTCGCTTGCAGAAGATGTTTTTGAGAATGAGACAATGAGGTTAGAATTCCGCAATCAGTTTTCTTGATGCTTTGGGAAGAACATAGTGACATCACCAAGATTAACTCCAACGCTGTTGAAAAGCTCATTTTCTCTGTACCAGAATACCTAAAACTCGCAACTCAATGCGGAGTCATTGCTTCAACTAATTGATTGAAGAAGTTATGGTGCCCATTTTCATTCAACAACTGATCTGTACGCCCTCAGAAACACCTTCCCGTAAGGATTGTTACGATATCTCACCACAATCTCCGCACGAAACGATATCCTCCGCCAAGGCAATAACTTTATTTACGAACTCAACAGATACAGAGACCTCATCATTCTCTGGTTTTCGTACCGTACCGAGACGACCTCGGGACATGTAGGTGGCATTGCTTCGACATCCAATTTGATTGCTTTTGTCTTCTCGCACAAAGAAAGGTCAATAAAAGCGAGAGAAACTTGATTGCTGAAGGTGCGCTAATTTATAATTCATATTTATTCCTCAAGGTTGACTGAATCAATATTTCAACGATCAGTGGAAGCAAATAAAACGCTATTCCTATAACTTTAAAACATGACTTCTACAAGATTCCTCTTTTCGCCTATCAAACCTTGTATCGTTCGTTTTTCTCAAATTCTAACACTTCATCGCTGCCCAAACAATCAAATCAAACGGCTGCAAACAATCGATTCCATAAAACCCAACGTCCAACGCGCTGCCCGTTTCCTGTTGGAAACGAGATCCCTCCTTCGGCGCTCGGCATCGCCATTCGTGTGTCGTGAGGTGAGAAAAGCAAACGACGTGTTCTGGCTGTGTTTTCCGCACGTGTAACAATACACGATCGCCGGGGTCTCCGTGGATGTGCCACAAGGACACAAGCTCCCGTGGTCCCCGAGTGTGGCCAGTAGCGTGGCGTCCCGGGCATCGGTGTTGTGTTGCGTTTTCTGCAAATAAAAAAAAACCCCGCAGTACCCAAAGCATGCGGGAAATAGGCAGGGATGGGAAAAGACCAAACACAACCAAGCAGGGACAAGTTATTTTTCATTCTTTTTTTCGTTTTCGGGACAAGGATCGCATCGAACCGCTTCCTGTATCCCGCATTGCACCGAATCTGGCGGTGGAATTGAGCTTAAATTTCAGCGCTCATGTACACACACACACGGGCTCTGGCAGCAGCAGGAAAAGGTTTGTTCTCTTTGTTCTGGGTCCCGTGTTTCGTCGGGATGTTTCGTCGTTGCGTTTACGGTCCGCCATCCACGGTCGATCGGGAGCGAAATGATACGAAAGACATCAAATGAACGTACGGCAAAGCGGCGGCTGTGGAATGTTGTAAGAATGTTCATTCGTCTTCTGTGTTTAGCATTGTCGCTCGTTTCGTCGCCGGCCGTACGGCGTGGGCTATGAGTCGTGTTTCGGGATGCGTTTATAAAACTTGTCCAACAGCTTCAGAAGAAGTAATGATACTCCTAACAAAAAGTTAAGGAAAGAAAGATTTAGCGAAAGGTTACAATCAAATGATAACCCTTCACTCGATCAGCCATGCGAAAAGCTTCACCGTCAAGAAGGACTTTCGCTACTTGACACTATTCCACCAAGTGCATTCCAGCTTCAATTGCGCTGCGCTGCTCAACAATCGACACGCGAGAGCCCTTGTTGAAGCCCGCGGGCTCTCGGTCTCGGCCATGAAAGCACCCCAGGCTCGGCCACGCTCCGCCCGAGTTTGTTTACGCTCTTGAGTTTCTCGCCCGGGCTCGGGCTCGGGTGTTATTTCAATCTAGTTTGCAACTTTGACTGAACGGTGCTGTGAGCTGTTGCAAAGTAATAAAACATCTTCCCTTCGTTCGTTTAAATTATTACACGCGTTAGAATGGAAACTACCGCCAGGAAAAAGGGGGCACCGATTTCGCACACAACGGACGGCAAAGTTCTTAAAATTCGCAAAAAAAAACCCAACGAAAACAGGCAACGCGAAGAAGAGCGTTTCGTCCGCACGGGAAGTTAACGTCCACACGGGAAGCGTACACCGAGCGAACAAACGGGCAAAGGTACGGCCAGATAACACTGACACGTGAGAATATATGAACGTGATGGCGAGCGCTCGATATGGGCCCCCCCCTTCCCGGACCATTAAATGGTTCCTGCGACTACGGTGGCACGGCGATCGTGGTCGTGTACGTGGCGCGGCCACATGCGTTCCAGCCTGAGCTTTTCTCCCGTCGAGTCACGTAGGTGGATTTACCACACCGCCGTTAAGCTCGCACCGAAGCAGACGGACCGAAGCGATTGCTTCCCCGGCTGTGGCTATGCACCACGCGGATGCCGGCCGGTCCTGCAACGCCGCACGGTGAATGCTTAGGAGGTTATAAGCATATTTTATCAAAAACGGGTATTAAAGAGTAAATGGTGTCAAAGTGAACCGTTTAAGCTTCGTGCGGATTGTGCGGATGTGCGTGCCATCAGCGGTGGAGGTTAATGTGGCGAGCGAGCGAAGGGAAGAACCAAGAACGAGTGTGTTTGTGTGTGCCCAATGAGTTTGGAGTTGTCACAGGGACTGTCACGTCAAAGGGGGTTTCTTCTATTGAGGAGAGAAGGGAGGTTGGTTGAGGAAGGAGAAGCGCTTTAAGGATTAGTTGAAACTTAAAATAATTCGTAACTAAAGACTAAAGTTATCTTTTATGAATCAAGAATAGGAATTTTAATGTTTTACTAAATAAATATAAATTTATTAATATTATATCTGTAGTAACGCAAGAAAATATTACTTTATCGTGAGCGCAAGAACAGATACTTAAAAAGAGTAACGCAATGTACTTTCCTTCAATAAATCGTTAGAATAGTTACGAAAGATTTCAAGCGACGAACCTTTAGATTTAACCCTAGTTGGTACGAAAGACTTAAAGCGACGAACTTGGCGATTTAACCAACACAGTATTCAAAAACATGCGGCCTCTTACTTAACCTATACCCACTTATTAAGCGAAGGTCCGCACTTTCAATAGAAAGTAAACTTATCCTGTATAAACAGGTTATACTCCCTGCAATCCTATATGGATCCAACATCTGGAGGTCATGCTCTAGCGGGAGTATGACTGTTGTCCAACGGATTCAGAACAAATTCCTGAAGATGATTCTCAATCACCCGCCAAGGTATCGCACAGCGCAGCTTCACAGGGAAGCTGGAACACTACTAATTAGGGACCAGATTCAGAAGAATCTGGAAAAGCTAAAATCTAGAAGTTTCACATCCGATTGCGTGATAATCCGGACTCTGTTCTGCGATGAATAGGCTAGAGCATTAATGTTGTATATATTGTAAATAGTGAATTTAGTAAATAACATAAGGTAGGTTAGATAGATTAGATAGATTAAGTAATGATAGACATAAAAAAAAAAAAGTATAGGTTGACACCTTTCACGACGGCAGCTTAGCTGACCCTCCACTACCAGCATAAATATTTGGTCAAATAAGATAGTCTTTTATGACATATTTTCTCCCATTGCGAAAATTCAATCGAAACCTACAGCGTAAACACTATTGAGAAGGAAACCTGTTAACATGTTAAACAAAAAAAAACGAATATGTAAAATAATATTATTGTATAATAAATTCAAATTTTGTTCTTTAAAAAAAAAAAAAAAAAAAAAAACAACAAAATTAAAAAAATTAAATTTTTTTTTTTAAAAAAAAAAAAAAAAAAAAAACCAACACAGTATGAAAGACTTCAAGCGACGAACTTTTCAAAACGATAAATTGATAATAAAAATATTAAACGGTAGGTCTTTTGATTTTAATAAATACGATTGAGAGACTTTAATTGCACAAAACAGTACAAACAACCAATTACTCCAAAAGCAACAGCTACAGGAATAGTTAAAACGTTACATAAATTACAGAACAGCAAATAAAGTGTCCCCACCAACGTGCTGCTATCAATCTTCTAGCTTTTAATTAATATAAAATGCACGATTTATCTTACGCGCACGTAGCTTCCAGTGGCCAGTAAGACACAACAGTGACACCTTCATCCTGAGCTCCGTCGAACACTGGCAATTAATTTTGATAAATGCTTTAATGCGCGATGGATATTCAGCTGCTCAATGTCGGTGGAATTTGTGTTGCTCGCCAATCGTCCCATTTCCTGCTGTTTCCAGCCCTTTTCCCTGTCACATTTCTTCTGTCGTAGCTACCAATTTGTACCGGGAAGCTCTTCCGGGGCGTACAAATCGGGTGAAACTGGCCGCCCGATTGCACACGTTGCGAGAGCGAGTGAAGCAAACAAGATGGAAAACATTCTAAGTACCATCACCCCGTTTTCCACCCCTCAAAAAGGGAGAGGATGGGGAGGGAGGAGGGAAGGTGCGTAAGCAGCATGAACATAAACCGGGCGCTGTTCTAAAACATGAGTTAAAAGCAGAACGAGTGACGGAAGAAAAACCAGAGTACAAGAGACGAGCGAGAGAGAGCAAAACCACACTCACATCTCGCTACATAACACACACGAACACTTGCATTTGAAGATGCAGCTAGCTGCTGAAGCGCTGGTGCATCAACTAGCACTCCAGGCGTCACAGGCAAACTCCGGCACCGGCAATCCCCCTTCCCACGGCTGCGCGCCCCAACCAGCGATAAACGTCGAAGCGAAAATACTTTATAAATCTTTAATAAACGAGAAAAATGTTATTATTGTCCCTCGGAGCTGAATAATCATGTTTTATATATGCTCCATCACATCTGCAAACGGGCGGGACGTGCATCCCGCGCTACACATACCGCGCACACGTTTTTCCAGCGCAACTTGACGCGGTGACCAGCGCCACCACCATCGAGTTTTTGCGATGTTTCACTTCCTTCCCGGAGGGGATAGAAAACAGAAAACGGTTGAGCGACATCGGTTTCGTGTGTTTTGCGACAGCGAGCCGGACCCGCGCCAGGGTCTGACACTTTGCAGGCTGAAGGGGTCTGATACATGCGAAACGGCAGCGTTGCGCGGGACTAGTAGTACACCGATGCGACGTACAATCCATCCATCGATCGCAGATAAATATATTGCAATGATTAATTGATTATCACGCTGAGCAGATCGCTCGGGCGATGCGATAGCCGAGCTACGAAGGCAGGAGTCGAGAAAGTCAGAAACCAGAGAGAGAGAGAGACAGAGAGGAAGGATGATCCACGGGGATGATCCAAAGTAGGGACGTTAGCATCTCCACATGCTGGGTTTTTTTTCTTCTGCTGGCACGGTGTACCCAACGGCGCGACGCTATCGATCCCACGCCTAAAGCAAAGCGAACAGCAAGCGTCGCCAGCGTGTGTGCAAGAAGGGGCGACTCATCTTCGGGCCCCATACTCGCTATGCTCGCAAATCGTTCACGACACGACAGCATAATGTGCCGGGATTACGGTGCCGTCACGGTTTGCGCCTTCGTCAAGGATAGCATTTCCACCGATCTATCGAGCGACTTCACCGCTGATGTGCCGTGTCAAACGCGACGCATCGCAATCGCGAATCTCAGATCCGCACTGATGGAATCGATTGTGGTCGGTGTGGCCGGGTGATGGTGGCGCGCAGCCTGTTCGCGTCGATCGTAGATCAGTTGATTGAGTTGACTGCAGGGGCTACCAGGAGGACGATTGACGGCTGTTGCTGCTGCTGCTGCTGTTGCTTGCTGCCATCGTCATCGTCTGCTGTTGATTTAGGCTGGTGCTGTCGCACCCATGATGTGGCACGGTGCAACGTTTCGTGCACGTGTGAGAGCGATTGATTGTTACGGGTGAAACGATTTGCAGCGTGCTAGCTGCAGTTTTCGCTGCAGCTGTGCGGAGTTCCCTCTCCGCGGCTGTGACGTTGATTAATTTGCCTTTGTGTGTAGCGTCGGCCGCGATGCTATCTATGATTATGGATTGGTTTTGTTTTAGGGACTTGCTATTGTTTCTCGGCATGGGGAAGAAGATCATGTTAAGTATGTAGAAAAAAGGATATAATACGCATGTTCATGTTTGAAACTTTAAAAGAAAAGAAAATTAGCAAACAAATTTGTAGAGTTCGTCGCTTACAGTCTTTCGTAGGAATATTTAACTCAAAAAAGGTTCGTCGCTTAAAGTCTTTCGTTTCAATATAGTTGAATCAAAAAGGTTCGTTTCTTTTAGTCTTTTGTAAAGGTATTCTAATATCGATGGAGTCGGTGTTTGATCTCTTTTCTTCCAGATTCTTTAAAATCAAATGGTTCATCGCTTTAGAATCTTTCGCATCAATTAAAACTATAAATATTATGATTTGCTCATCATCGATAGGTTCGTCGCTTTAAGTCTTTCATAACAATTTGCCTCAATCAAAACGGTTCGTCGCTTTAAAAGTTTTGCATACCAATTCAAGCATAAACGGCTAGTCATTTATAGTTTATTGTACCAATGTTTCATACTAAAAAGTACATTTCTTGAAGATTTTCACACACTTTTGTTCACATTGACAGGTTCGTCTCTTTAAGTCTTTTGTACCAGTCTGCTTTAATCTAAAGGTTCGTCGCTTCAAGTCTTTTGTACCATTTGTTCCTTACATCCAACAAAGGTTCGTCGCTTCAAAGCCTTTCGATACATGAAACAAACGGAAGCTCACCACCAAACAAAAAACCACCTCCCCATCATTGGAGAAAACATTTGAAGCCATCGAAAAATTAGCTTCAAAACATTTTCTCCCAAAGTTATTCCGTTACTTCCACTCCGCCGGCTCGTGACAGCTCGCCCATGATGGTAAGTGTCAGCTCAGTGTAGCTCATCACGTGCGTGCGAGCCTTCTCCCCCGGCTTCCCCGGAGACCAATCAAAAGTTTTGAAGAATTCATTTGCATTTTCAAATGGCTGAAAACCGACCAAGCCCCGCAACCAGCTACGATTGTGCCGAAGCGAGAGCGCTGTGCGGTCCCGGCAGAGGGAAGGGCAAAAGGAACGGGGACCGAGGACGAAGCGAAAGAAAAAACTCACGGCCCATCCCCTGTGACCCTATACCCAGGACGGCCGTTATCATAATGTGTTTTAATGCTGCGCGTAGTGAAAAATAGATATCAATAAAATTTAATATGGCATTTTCTTATCGTTGTTTCTGTGTCCGCCTGTGTGCCTTCGCCGTGCCCCTGCTTCTCCTACGTCCGCTCCCTGACGCACCAAGCGCTATCTCGTTTACTTTGTCACCACAGTTGTGCCCGGTGGTGTGGCTTTCATTGTAGCCGTCGCCCGGTTCGGCGTCCCGGGAACAACTTGTTTTCTGTGGCACGAAGATGTATCGAAAGTCCATATTCCACGCGTTCGCTGGCCAGCGCGGGATGTGTCGCCGAGACGAGCTTACCGGAGAGCGCTTTGAGTGGCTCATAATTCATACCGCCGTAATAAAACAGCCTAAGCAGCGCGCCGAACCAATGCCCGGTGTTGCGTACGGGGAAGACTTTGGGGAGTATATTTAGACGTGTGTTTTCCCGATGATAACGCTCGTAAAACTCTAACCATCGATTCGGGGGTATCTGTGTCTGCTAAAAGCTAGCACATGCTCGGTGTTTGCTGCGGTTCAGCGGTGACATCCGGCAGAGGTGTGAACCATCGATTCGGGGGTATCTGTGTCTGCTAAACGCTAGCACATGCTCGGTGTTTGCTTCGGTTCAGCGGTGACATCCGGCAGAGGTGTGAGAAGGAAAAGAAATTGTTCCAAAGGATGTCATATTGTTTACGGTTACGGAATGCAGTTCCACCTAGCTCGTCGCACAGTGAAGACTCCGTACGTTCCGAGCAAAAGTACAGGCCGCAGCATCACGATGATGGTTGGCAGCTGGTTCTCCCTGGGTCGGTTCATAACCACGGCAAGCCCAACATCCAGCCCGGTCGCTCTCTTTTGCACGCGCAAGAACCCGATCTCTTTTACCGAAATCCCCGACGGCTACACCATAAATGCCAGACAAAGATCGTGAACGATCATGTATACACGTATTAATTTTTTCTGTGTTACCTGTGCGCTTTTTTTTGTTGCTTCTTGCTTCTACCGCTTCTTGACCGGTCTACTTCTCTCTCTCTCTCTCGTTTCTACTGCTGGTGGCCGTGTTCTATGTTCTGTGCAACCCCCGTTGTCTAACATGCCCGATACCCGTGGCTCAGTGATTCTCCTGCAGCAGCAGCATTTTGAATGGACATTTGTTGAACGCTCTCGCTCTCTTTCTCCCGTTCCGATGCGTTCCCGTTTTCGCTGCAGGTGTTGGGAAATGGTGTCGTTTCTGTCCACAAAGCACCGAAGAGCTTTGCGAAGATTAAATGCTTGTTTCACGTTGTTACGTATTTTCTCGTCACATCTTTACAAAACAAGAGGTTAAGAAATTGTAATTGTAATTGTCTTTCTTAAGAAACTTTCCTCTTAAAAGCCTCTATTAACGCAGCAAAGCCCATCAATACTCTTATGACGTCCACATACCACAGAAGGGCTTCTTGGTGGGTGCGACCCCCGTTGCAAGCATGAGGGGATGATATGTGCACAGTGATATCATGCTCAGGTGAGCTTTTATGAGCTCGGCTTTCTCTTTCCAACTTCTGCCTACACTCTTTCTTTCCCTCGCGCTCTCTCTCTCTGCAATGCTTCCCATGATCAAGTTCAAGCTGGTATGTCCCCGTCCATGTTCGTCACATTCATTCCGGTTGTTTGAACTATGCGCATGCTATAGAAATTCCCAGCAAACAGTATTACTCAGCCGCCAACCCCGATGTTCGATCGCTATCATTGCTCTCTTTCTGATGTGAGCGAGTTTTGGTGCGTCTGTGTGGGTGCCAATTCTGCTCTCTCTCTCTCTTTTCTTACCCTCGCGCTCTCTCTCTCTGCAATGCTTCCCATGATCAAGTTCAAGCTGGTATGTCCCCGTCCATGTTCGTCACATTCATTCCGGTTGTTTGAACTATGCGCATGCTATAGAAATTCCCAGCAAACAGTATTACTCAGCCGCCAACCCCGATGTTCGATCGCTATCATTGCTCTCTTTCTGATGTGAGCGAGTTTTGGTGCGTCTGTGTGGGTGCCAATTCTGCTCTCTCTCTCAAGACGCTCCACGGAACGATGTAACACAGTGTTGGTGTCAGAATAAAAAGCTCACTCTCTCTCTCTCTCTCGGTTCAGTACGCTCTCTCACACATCGATTGTTATTTTGTGATTTAAAAAGAAAACAAAAGTCTCCGCTTACAGAACACAGAGAGCCTGGAGAAAACCTTTTCTCATTTCGTGTAGGTGTGTGTGTTTGTGTCGGTTTGTAATGGTTAAGTGACGATGAATTGCACACGCTCATTGAAGAAATGTGCAGAGGAGTGATGGTGCGAGACAGAGAAGAGTCCACGATGGTGCGAAAGTGAGAAGGAGCGAACCAGGCAAGAGAAGCTTGATCCTCGCCAAGCGCTGCTTTGAACGCGCTGATTGTCCGGAGACTGCGCAAATGCCGTCGGCAAAATGGACCTTTTTGCAAGTCGCTGGTTTTTGGGGGATTTTTAAACGATTGTTTGCACTTAAACGAACACTTGCAACCTATAAAAAATGGTTTGTAGAAGGATTTGAAGTTTTCTTAACTGTTTTTTCTGCTTAAGAAAAAAAAATCGGGTATATTACAAGGATTTAAATTAACCATAAAATAAAGCATTCAAGATGCGATTTTTCCTGCAACTAGAACAAACTTATGTAAGATCGTGCTAGCTTTCATTTGATTTACAATACAAGACACAATAAATATGCATTATCAACTATTTTTATCAATTTTCGTCGCTTTTATTAACCTTCAATAAAAATGAAAAGTTGTGTTTAAACAATTTCTTTACCATTCTATATTCATACTAAATTATTTTCAAATATTTATCTAATTTGTTTACCCTTTTATGGATATAAGATTTATTATCTATAGTCCAAATATTTTTAACTGAGTCTTATTAGTTCTATTACGAATGAATATCATGCATTAATCCTAGCGACACAAGTATTCTGTTATAATATTTTCACATGCGTTTAATTAACATCGCTTGAGGAAAATTAAACACTTAATAGGGTTTTTCGAGACTGTTGCTACAACTTCTGTTAAACCTTCTTCCACCGCATACAAACATCCACGATGGACGAATCAGCCACCACAAAAACCAACGACGTCCGAACAATTCCTTCCCATTTCTCGAGCAGCAGACATTTGTGACACTCCCAGCCCGCTCACAACATAATTTCCTTTCGGTGCATTTTCGTGGCCCAATTGAGTTCGAAAAACTTTCCGCCTGCCGAAAATCTCGCAACAACCCGGTCGCAACGACCCTTGTCCTGGACAGGCATTTACATTGCGTGACAGGCTTGCTTTGATTATTGTTATTAATTTCTACGCCTCGCCTGTCTCAGCCGTACGACAACCCGTCCGGTCCACGGGTCTCGTATACTTCCATTTCTTTCACACGCGCCCGGTTAGAGTGAAGCAGAGTGCGAGAAAGCGAGCCCGCTAGTGGTATCCGGGCCTAGCGCCGAAAGCTTTCGGTGAGCTTTACGGAACGAAACGCACACAGGCGCTCTCTCACTCTGTCGCTCTCGCGAGAGCAACACCGAGATGCACCTGTGTGTGGGTCGAGAGATCGTAGTGCCAGAGCCGGACCGCAGCCGGGGCCAGGCCATACCGAGCCGGAGCCGCTTTCGAGCCAGCAATTTTGTGGTAGATTTCGTGGCGAACGGTCCATCTTTTCGATTTCGCTCCCGGTTTGGTGTGTGACAGCGTTTGTCGTCCCCGTGTGTCAGTTCGAGCGGAGTTATCGTCCGTGCGGTGACGTTTTAAGGCAAACGGTTTATTAAACGACTTAAAGGAACTCGAACTTGATGTACGAAGGTGTGCAGAGTGGATGTGAATCGCAACCGGAACCGGAACGTTTTCTGCTAAACTAATACGGTACGAATGGGGTTTTAGTTTTTCTTAAGTTAACATAGTTTAGATAAGTGTTTGGAAGAGTGTGCCTAAAAGTGAAGAAGTGCATAAGGAACTGGTAGCGAAAGAATTCAACCAACACGATAACTACCGCCGGTACTCTCAAGCGAACATAGAAACATCCGACGGCCAAGTGTTGTGATGCTGAACTTCAAACTGCAGACAGACAGTATTCAGCTCGCCAGAATTGTCCTCAAGTGTTACAAAGTTTCATTCTCTCGCAATATAAAAAAAACTCCCTAAGAACTGATCAACACTGAACCTCGCTGCGGTTTGGTGAGCTTGTTGAAGTGTTTTTGGTGGCGTATCAACATGCATACGCGGCCGGGATTTGGGTCACCTTCGACCGTCCCGGACTCCGTGTACATATGTGCGTGCGTGTGTGCAGGAACTGGTAGCGAAAGAATTCAACCAACACGATAACTACCGCCGGTACTCTCAAGCGAACATTAAAACATCCGACGGCCTAGTGTTGTGATGCTGAACTTCAAACTGCAGACAGACAGTATTCAGCTCGTCAGAAGTGTCCTCAAGTGTTACAAAGTTTCTGTCTCTCGCAATATAAAAAAAACTCCCAAAGAACTGATCAACACTGAACCTCGCTGCGGTTTGGTGAGCTTGTTGAGAGTGTTTTTGGTGGCGTATCAACATGCATACGCGGCCGGGATTTGGGTCACCTTCGACCGTCCCGGACTCCGTGTACATATGCGTGCGTGCGTGTGTGTGTGTGTCTGTGAGCTTAAGGTGGTCCTCTAGCTGATATCACAACACGGGATTTTGTTGCGTTTGTGATACCGGTTGCTGTCGGTACGGTCCGAATATTGGGGGATTTCTTCGATGAAACACGAGCTTTTTCCACAACAGTTTCGATCGAACCTAACCGCACACTCCGCAACCCGAGCGAGTGAGTGAGGTTTAGCTTTTCAGCCTGCCTGGTGGGTCTCGGTATGCAGAGGTTAAGGATTTTTGAGGACACAGTACCGAAAAAAAAACCTCACCCGAAAGAGTGGTGGTAGATCGATCGGTGCGTAACTTGAACCGGTTGATGTTTTACGTCTCTGGACGTACCTCCTTACTCCGGTTCTCCTGACCGGGGGGTTCGAGATGTTGGATTCGGACCTCGTCCGGAGAGGCCCTTGTGTGCTTGACGGTGCGGTGCGAAGAAACCTTCTTCAAACTGTCCGTGTCCGATACACAGTGTATCGCCTCGAGCCACCTCAGAGAGTCCGTCCGTCCGCACGCACGCAGGATCCGGACACTTCATGTTCCTCGCACATCACATCAGACAAACCTGTGTGTGTTGCAGTTGTGCGATCAATTGTGGGGAGAAAAAGGCGATTAAAAAAAAAACCGTTCCTGGAGAGGACTCTCGCCCCCCTGGACACCCTGAAGCACTGACTTAGCCGCTTAAGTGGCAAACCCGACGCTGAAGATGCTTCAAACGGTTGCCCCGTGTCCGCAAGTGCGTGTAGTGTCTGAGCTGCGTCTTCTGGGGGGGGAATCTCGGGACAGCAGAATTCCAGGTTCCACACAGCAACACCTTCCCTAGCATTCGGGGGATAAGGGGCCCGTTAGGGTGGAGCGAGAGAGAGAGAAAAATAATAAAAGCAACACGACGCGAACACATGCACGTTCACGCACACACACACTTCATGGGTGGAGGGTCGAAAGCGGGCGACTAATCAGGAACGTCTGGGCACGGGAAGACCATACAACCGGCGAGAGAACGAGAACGATAAAGAATTCCAAAACGCCCTGGTCCCTCTGGCCGTTGCATGCGCCTGGTGGCGTGGCGTACAGCGAAGAGAGAACACAAAAATCCAGAACCCATCGGAAACCCCGCACACACACATCCAGGCAGACACACAGACACATACAGGACGCACAGAGGGGTTTTTTTTTCGGTACGGAGAAAAACGAAAAACGCGCCATGCCATCCAATTCCATAGCGGACGGAGCAGATTTTCGGGCAGAATGTACTGGGTGGGGGAGGGGATCGGAGGCTGCGACGCCCAGGCACGGGAGGACAGCTGCGATGAAGGGCGGGTAGAGATTGTGGGTGTTTTGCGTTTCCACAAAGTTCGTGTGGTGTTGTGTTGCTGCCGGAGAGCAGCTTCATTCAAGCCATCGCTTGATAAAAGAGCATGGATGCTCCGGGGCGGGTCGTTGCCTTCGTTTGGCCGCACCGCGTTGATGCATTTCTGTACTTAAGATTATTTATAAGGGTCGCTTCCTCCCTCAGGAACATGCATGCCATTTTTTAGAGCCTTTTTAGAGCGGACCATTTTTTTGGAGGACTTAATCCGAAAGCTGGCCTTGGTTGGGATAACACCTCGCGCTTCAATATGGAAATTACATTTATTACCCTATCAGCAGCCAATTACATTGTTACCGATCCTTCTAACACGCTGCTTTCCGCTGCTTTCTTCCTCTCGTTACAGGCCACAGCAAACTGCGACGGAAAACGAACGACTTCAACCGTAAGCGACGAACCCGTACCGTACCGACAGTGTGTTCCGGCAGACGGCGTGCGCGTCCATTTAGTGCCATTTCTGGTGTGAAAAGTGTGTGCTTGTGTCGTGTGTCGTGAGTGTGTGTGCCTCAAATTCGCGTCCAATGTAAAATGATGCCCCAAAACGGTGGCGCCCAAACAGATCGTTGCAGTAGTGCAGTAGCCGCAAATCAACCCCATCGGTGGTGTTTTCGCGAGTGTTGCTCATGAAAGAAAAAGATCGCGCGCGCGCACACCCAGTTACGTGAAGATTTAAGCAGCAGCAGCAGCATCGGGAAAACGAAAAAGAAAGCCGCTGCAAAACCAAGAAAACGAACGCGGCATATGGTGCCAAAGGTTCGCCCAGTGAATTTCGCTGTTACGGTGATAATAATAATGTGTAGCATCGCGCCGGTTACTGCCACCCTGCCACCGCCAGCAGGAGGAACCGTCTACTAACGAGCCGCAATCAGTCCCACTATTCCAAAACCCAACGATCGTGTGTGTGCCGCTGTGTGTGTGGATATCGCATATCGCGCGCGGCAAATCAGGCGGCCGACGACGACAACGGGACGGTTGTTGCGGGAAAAAAAGGATTTATTGTCCCCAATCGTGATCGGCAAACAACCCCATTCCATCCACAGTACCCCCGTGCGTGTGTGTGCTTGTGTTTGTGTGTGTGTGTACATGCCTTGGTGGTGAGTTTGTTTATGGTGGGTTTTGGTCGAGCCAGACCGGAGTCCCAAGAATCGTGATTGTGTGTACCGAGCGCGGCACCGCGCAATGTGGACGTGCCAGGCGAAAGCAAAAAAAAAAAGAGTATGAAACAAATATAATCCTTACACACGTCTCGTGCACCCGCCAAACCCCGTCGTACCGCCGCTCCTTCCACCCCAAAAAAGGGGAAGCCAATCCTAAGGCCCCCGGGTATTGATGCGTGATTTTTGGGTGCCGGTCCTGTGTCCTGTGTGTGTCTGTGTGTGTTTTGTGAGTGTTTGTGTCTCCCATGAACGGGGGGGCTGTAGTTCGTTTTTTTTTTGTTGTTGCAAAAAGTGCGGAGGAGTGTTTCGTGTTCCGGGTTTTGTGGTGTGTGCTGTCCTCCGATCAAAAAGAAAAGCGGATTCTGGAGGGTGAGAGAGCGAGAGAGCGAGAGAGTTTTATCGCACACAAATAAATCAATTATTATAAGCAAACGGTGAGCTGAGCGTGTGTCGAGTGCGCATCGAGTGGTAAGGATCGTGGGTGAAAAGAAGCAACAGCAAAAAAAAACGACCAAAACAGAAGAAAACAGCGGAAAAAAGCGAAAAGAACCGACTGAAGTCGCGATTTCTTTTTAGTTGAGTGAGAGTTGGTTTGTGTGTGTGTGTGCTTTACCCACATAAAAAGCGCAAAAAAGTGCCCTGTTTGTACGTGTCCCCGTGTCCGTGTGTGTAGGTTAGCAAGGATCATCAACAAACTACAGCACAGTCTAGCGATCAAGATCAAGCGCAAACGTTTCGGCAAAACAATCGTGCGTGTGTGTGTGTGTGTGTTTCGGTGTGTTGCCGGGCAGAAAATGTTTGACGTGCGCACCGTCGAATCGGGTGCCTGTTGTGAACAAGAGCGTGATAGTGGCGACAGCGCAATGTCAATGACCGCGCGACGACGGCGCGCCTTCCAGCGGCAGGCCTGTCTGCTGAGCGTGCTGGCCGCCTTTTCGCTCGGCCTAGCGCTCGGTGTGTTTGTGCCGCTGATCGGTATTTCGCAGGCCGCCACCAAGGGTACGATCGTGGTGGAGGGAGGCGGCGGTAGTATGGGGCACGCCCCACCACCTTCGCTACCGGCCCTGCATCATCCGGCGCACCAGATGCCTCACTTTCCGACCATCGACGATATCCGGTCGGACGAGTCGGCCGGTCCGAGGGGCCGGTACGCGTCGGTGTCGTTTATCGCGGAGGAGAAGCTGGTGGGTGGCGAGGGTGAGGCACTCTTCCAGCCGAAGCTGGACGGGGAAGGTTTGGTGGACAGGAAGCTACCGTCACCGGGCGCCTCGATCGTGGAGCAGATGTTGGCCGGAAGTTCGAAGGTTGCGCCCGTACCGCAGATGCTTGAGCGGCGTGAATCGCGGGCGAGCAGACAGGAGGAGACGGGTGAGCGGAACGATGTGGAGGGTGTGATACGGGACGGTATCTATTGGGGTGTGAGTGTGGAGCGAGCACTCCCGGCAGGCTTCGATCGGCGGCAGAGCGATTCTTGGGCGGCCTATCTACGGGAGGCAGAAGTTGAGCGGTTGGAGATTGGCTGTGGACGTATGCAGAACCGTTTGCTGGTGTTTCGGGATGGGACGCGTGCTTGTGCCCGCTACCGGCAGAACACGGACCAGATCCAGGGTGAGCTGTTCTCGTTCTATCTCGGGCAGCTGCTTAACCTGACGAACCTCGCACCGAGCGCCGCGTCGATTATCGATCCGGAGGCACGGCTTTGGGCTGCGGCCACCGAAGAGCTGGCCGGAGCACAGTGGAAACCCACCAAGCCCGTCGTCATCACCAAGTGGATCGGTAACCTCGAGCCGGCCGGCATCCCGCAACCCTTCCGACCGCTCGAACGTCACCTAAACCGATTCGATGTGCGCAACATCACCGAAGGGCTCGATCGACCACGGGACGGTGTTCGGCGGCTGCTACTAGACCGTCTCGGACCGGCCCGGGACATCCCGGTCGGGAGGGGAGCAACCCCCTCCTCTCCCCCCCTGCCATCACACCCCCCCCCCCCGGAAGTCCTCGAACGGTTAGTCGAGCTAGCGCAATGGTCCGATTTGATCGTGTTCGACTACCTAATCGCTAACCTCGACCGGGTCGTCAACAACCTGTACAACTTCCAGTGGAACGCGGACATTATGGCCGCGCCGGCGCACAATCTCGCCCGCCAAACCGACTCCTCGCTGCTCGTCTTTCTCGACAACGAGTCGGGCCTGCTGCACGGTTACCGGTTGCTGAAGAAGTACGAAGCGTACCACGGGTTGCTGCTGGACAATCTGTGCGTGTTCCGGCGGTCGACGGTGAGGGCGCTCGAGGCGTTACGGGACGCGAGCGTTGGCCAGCGGCTGAACGTCCCGGGAAGCTGCTGAACCTGACGAACCTCGCACCGAGCGCCGCGTCGATTATCGATCCGGAGGCACGGCTTTGGGCTGCGGCCACCGAAGAGCTGGCCGGAGCACAGTGGAAACCCACCAAGCCCGTCGTCATCACCAAGTGGATCGGTAACCTCGAGCCGGCCGGCATCCCGCAACCCTTCCGACCGCTCGAACGTCACCTAAACCGATTCGATGTGCGCAACATCACCGAAGGGCTCGATCGACCACGGGACGGTGTTCGGCGGCTGCTACTAGACCGTCTCGGACCGGCCCGGGACATCCCGGTCGGGATGGGAGCAACACCCTCCTCTACCACCCTGCCATCACAACCCCCACCACCGGAAGTCCTCGAGCGGTTAGTCGAGCTAGCGCAATGGTCCGATCTGATCGTGTTCGACTACCTGATCGCTAACCTCGACCGGGTCGTCAACAACCTGTACAACTTCCAGTGGAACGCGGACATTATGGCCGCGCCGGCGCACAATCTCGCCCGCCAAACCGACTCCTCGCTGCTCGTCTTTCTCGACAACGAGTCGGGCCTGCTGCACGGTTACCGGTTGCTGAAGAAGTACGAAGCGTACCACGGGTTGCTGCTGGACAATCTGTGCGTGTTCCGGCGGTCGACGGTGAGGGCGCTCGAGGCGTTACGGGACGCGAGCGTTGGCCAGCGGCTGAACGCACTGTTCGAGCGGACGACGACGGCACAGATACGGGATGTGCTGCCACCGCTGCCGGAGAAGTCTGTGAAGATTCTAGTCGACCGTATCGATCGGGTGCTCGGGCAGGTGCAGAAGTGCCGGGAAACGTTCGCCGACCGATAGCGACCCATCGGGGAATGGCCGGCGGGGAAGCGGCTGAGCGACAAAAGACTGTGAGTCCTTGTGGAGCGAATGGGAATTTATTATTATTATCTTATTGCTATATTGCTAGTTGGTTGTTTTATATGTTTTTTTGCTGCGTAGCGAGAGTGTGTCGCATCTGGCCGACACACACCACTGTACAGACTGTAATTTGTAAAGCTTAGCTCGTAACGTAAAGCGACCGTCAGGTAGGAGAGACCGATAAGAAACGTGTGAGAAAATAGGAGAGAAAATAGAGAAGAAAAACAACACTAGAAAACGGTTCCACTAAAACAAATACACCACCAGATTCGAGGTAACGTCAGCGATCGTGTCAGCATTCCGCATCGAAGTACGACTTTTGTATAATTACAAACTTCAACTCTGATGATTGTACCAGCGTTTTGACAGACCAGAGAGAGGCCAGGCCAGTCTCCCTTTTTGTCCGCGTTATTCTAATCTCTCGCTCGCTTTCGGAGCGTGTTTTTGGTTTGTGGTTGTATTGTTATTCATGTATTCCACTGCAAAACCCTTGACCTCACCCAGAGTCCTTCACTCTCTTCCCACCTTCGAGAGAAAACCCACAGAAGACACTTCACATGCAAACCGTACAAGCGTCCTACTGCGCGCGCGCTCGCGCGGTCGTCTCGGGCAGAGAACAAAACCCCCTCCCGAAAAAGCTCCGCATTAAAGGACCTCCTGGCGTGGCAGTTAAATAGAAATTCTTTCTGTGAACGCTTTCTGTGTGTGTGTTTCCCTTTTTACACACACACACATACACACACACGTACGCTCTCGTAAACACAGCGGCTCATAGAGCTATCCGTAGAGCGGCCGTAGCGAACGAAAGACTTGTGCGAGTGGGCAAGCGACGAACCCGGGGCGCGCGCGTTAGAATTCGGGTTGCCTCTATTTTACGGACCGATCGGATCGATCAAATCAAAACCGCAATCGAATTACACGGCCAATAGGGGCGGCCCGCGTAATCAACCGTCATGCCGATTGATTCGCACAGATAGAATAGAGCTGGAAAATTGGATCGATTGAATTGGGGAGGCCTCGGATTTTCGGCAGCGTTTGTGTGCTTGTGTGCTTGTGTTTATTCGCGTTTCTTTTTCCCCACCCTTGCTACGCTCGGTTCAGAACACACAGCCGCCATCTTGTGACCGTTTCCTGCCAGGCAACAGGCAGCGTGTGCTGCATAATTGTTACATGCAATTTGCCGTTCGCCGTTCCCCATCATCCTTAAGCGCACAAAGCGTTTAGAGACGCAAATTTCGTGTGCAGCGCAAGCGCATTACACCGCCATCCCCCCGGGGCGGGTTGCCGCACCACTGTCCCGTCCCGTGTCGGCAGAATATTTCAATTTTCTCACCTTCCCCAAAAAAGGAGTTCGGGTAGAATTCGCCTCTTTCGGCTGTGGTGCTGATGGGAAACGAAGCAAAAGCTTTTTTGTTCTCGCTCGTGAAACTTACCTCGCCGTGCTGCAATTGTCCCTTGCGTGACGCCGTGAACACACAGCATACGGGGTGGGTGCCGGGTGTCGCGTTTTTAAAACAATTACCCTGTAGTCTGCATCCAAGCGACCGGGTTGGACGATATGATAGCCCGAAAACTGGAGTGAGCGAACCACACCGATCCCTGGACGCTCGGGAAAAGCTCGGGGTTCGGCCGGTCTTGCTTGTTTTTTTTTTTTTGCTGTTGCGTTCGTTCCCTTGTCTTTTAGCGCGAAGTCCTGCCCGCCCCGAAAACTGACCACGACATGGCACTGCATCGGTTGCATCGAATAACCCCCGTTGGCTGTTCGAGGTCGTTTTACCGTGGTGGCCTTTCCTTTCTCTCACACTCTTGGTCGCGCTGCTCACCCTGTTTTGTGCTTGGCTGCCTCCTGGTTGCCGTCCAAAACTCTTTTCCATCCGAGAGGTTGTTGATACTTTCGTTGCTGCAGTTGTTGTGCATATCCTGCCTCGTGGGTTTCCGTGCCCGTGATACTCTCTCTCTCTCTCTTGCTCTCTCCTCCTCAATTAGTGAGCCCTCGATGAGCTCCTAATCCTCTCTTCTCAACAACCTCCCCCCCCCCTCCCCACGATACGTACCACACACATGCAAGAAGCAACAACAACAGCAACAAAAAAAGGGAGTCTCAACCCCAAGCAAAACCCTTTCGCCGAGAATGGGTCTCATAATCTCGTGTGCGATATTTTCGCATTTTAGCTTATGCTTTATGAAACTTATCTTGGCTTACACTGTGCCCCCTCTCCTCCTCCACACACACACCCACCTCAGGAAGGGTCTCCTCCTACTGCTCCTCCTCCTCCTCCACACGCGGTAAGGTAAACCGGCCCGGGAATGCCCTTTGGGCAGGCAAAAAATGAAGAAACTTTTGGAGTTGAAACGAAGACCACAAAAACCCTCGGCCGAAAGGCTTTTCTTGAGCCCCTACGCTGTTGGTGAAACACGCATTGAAACTCTCACAGCGTAATCCCCGTCACAGACACAGCCACACGGAGCTAATATGCGCCGATATTGTACTGACGGCTGGGGCCGTACTACAACAATTGACTACCGGACCTAGTGGGGGGGGGGACTTTGAGGGGGGGAGGTAAGGGAAGGAATAGAGGGGGTGTGTGTGTGCTTTTCTGCCCTTGCACCCGCGCAACAACCCGCCGATGATGACGGCGACGGTTGAGGACGATGCCGCCACAGTAATCGTGGCTAACCTCGGCGAAGCGATAGACTGATGAGCCCCAGGGAGCGAAGAATTTTTGTGTGCAGCGAAGGAGAATATATCCCGCACGGTACACCCGAACCCCAGTCTTCTGTTGGTGGGTGGGTTTTTGGGATGTTCTGTAGCTCCACAGAAGCATATCAGCGCACACGATAGAGTTGCAGTTGGTAGAGTTGCAAGCTGTGGGGTGCTGTTACGATAGGAATTGCTTGTAATATTGGGCTTTTGTACTTGCTTCCTATTTATTTCTTGTCAAGTGTTTTCCTATTCGGTCTATTTATTGGTCCCAGCTTTGTTCAGCAACTATTAATTGCTAATTGGAGAAAAACGTTGATGTCATCGCAGCTGCGCAATAGGGTGAACATCAAATCATGCAGAAGGAATTCTTGAAAGATAATGCTCTGAAAGCACCTTTAAAGAAGGATTTGATGTTTGAGTACACAAACATTGCATAAATGAACCGCAATTAGTGAGCCCTCGATGAGCTCCTAATCCCCCCTTCCCAACAACCCCCCCCCCCCCCTCCCCACGATACGTACCACACACATGCAAGAAGCAACAACAACAGCAACAAAAAAAGGGAGTCTCAACCCCAAGCAAAACCCTTTCGCCGAGAATGGGTCTCATAATCTCGTGTGCGATATTTTCGCATTTTAGCTTATGCTTTATGAAACTTATCTTGGCTTACACTGTGCCCCCTCTCCTCCTCCACACACACACCCACCTCAGGAAGGGTCTCCTCCTACTGCTCCTCCTCCTCCTCCACACGCGGTAAGGTAAACCGGCCCGGGAATGCCCTTTGGGCAGGCAAAAAATGAAGAAACTTTTGGAGTTGAAACGAAGACCACAAGAACCCTCGGCCGAAAGGCTTTTCTTGAGCCCCTACGCTGTTGGTGAAACACGCATTGAAACTCTCACAGCGTAATCCCCGTCACAGACACAGCCACACGGAGCTAATATGCGCCGATATTGTACTGACGGCTGGGGCCGTACTACAACAATTGACTACCGGACCTAGTGGGGGGGGGGACTTTGAGGGGGGGAGGTAAGGGAAGGAATAGAGGGGGTGTGTGTGTGCTTTTCTGCCCTTGCACCCGCGCAACAACCCGCCGATGATGACGGCGACGGTTGAGGACGATGCCGCCACAGTAATCGTGGCTAACCTCGGCGAAGCGATAGACTGATGAGCCCCAGGGAGCGAAGAATTTTTGTGTGCAGCGAAGGAGAATATATCCCGCACGGTACACCCGAACCCCAGTCTTCTGTTGGTGGGTGGGTTTTTGGGATGTTCTGTAGCTCCACAGAAGCATATCAGCGCACACGATAGAGTTGCAGTTGGTAGAGTTGCAAGCTGTGGGGTGCTGTTACGATAGGAATTGCTTGTAATATTGGGCTTTTGTACTTGCTTCCTATTTATTTCTTGTCAAGTGTTTTCCTATTCGGTCTATTTATTGGTCCCAGCTTTGTTCAGCAACTATTAATTGCTAATTGGAGAAAAACGTTGATGTCATCGCAGCTGCGCAATAGGGTGAACATCAAATCATGCAGAAGGAATTCTTGAAAGATAATGCTCTGAAAGCACCTTTAAAGAAGGATTTGATGTTTGAGTACACAAACATTGCATAAATGAATCATTTGAGTAATCAAAGAACGATATTAAACATTGAAACACAACAATTTTTATAATTTCCGAAATATTGCTTCACTAAAAGCGTTCTAAAACTGAAGCTATTCCTAAAAGATATTCATTTTACTGAAGATTTCTTAACATAACCGTTGAATTTTGCAATAGTTAAATAGATTTTTTTTGCTTTTAAACTACAAAGAATGACATAAAAAATTGAAATAGTGCAATCATACATGATTTCATTACTATTTTTGTGCTTTTTATTGGTTCCAACAGGACTCAAATGTATCTAAACTGAGAGATATTTGTTAACAAATATTAATTTCACTCAACAAATGTGTTCAAAAAAAGTAATTTTTCAGTAATTCAATCAAAAACTATTATTTATTAGACTGCAGACAGACATTAAAAACTGGAATAGACCAATCAAGATTCATTTTGATATAAGTTTTTAGATTTTGGATCTTTTTATATATCTTTATCATATTAAAACTCTTGTTGCGTCAAGCTTAATTTTTTACATCACTTTTTTCCATTCTGAAGTCATCTTACAATCAATTCTCAGTCTATTTTCAATTTGTCAGCTTGTATTTAGTTCAATAAGCTGATTGTGATGGAGTAAGAAGACGTCAACTCGCATTCAAAGACTCCAGATATGACCCTTGAAGGTAAACCCTTGCAGTAGTTCACAATTCTTGAGATTGTCAAGAAGCTCCTCTTATAGGGTGAGTTATCAAGAAGCTTTGGCTTTCAAAATTCTATCAACTAGAAACTGGGAATGGGAAAAGCTTAAGATATTAACAGGGAACAAGATACAGTGCGGAAGGATACCAAATATTGCACCCCAAATAATTCGATCAGAAATTACCCGTTTTTTGTGCTGTTATGATCCCGATCAGAAGAGTCCTGCCGAGAAGAAAACAGACAAACACGATGCACACGAACTTTTCGACACACATTCACGGCAGAAATCACCTTCTCCATCATTCAGCCAGGCTTTTGCGATGCGCTTTCCCTATCGTGCTGTGGATGGGTGGGTGGGATGTGTGTGTGTGTGTACGAACACTGAGAAGAAGAAAAAAACGGAACCGGGATTCCATATCTACCGCGCATGCTGGGGCAACCCTGATCGTCCTCAAATACGGTGGTGTAACAAGGCAAACGCAAAAGCAATATAAACTACACATGAAAAACAAAAACAAAACAAAAAAAAACAGAAAACAAGAAGCAAAAACGGGACGAAAGAAGCCAACAAGAGCGTGGAAAATGTGGAAAAATTGTGATCTACTATATATAAAAGTAATTTATCTTAAATTTATCTAGTTAAAGAGAGAGAGAAAAAAAAACACACAGGCGAAACCCGAAGGGCCCGGGCTAAGTAAAAACAATAAATTTACCCTTGAAACGAGTCGTCCGGGTCGTCGCTTGTTTCTGTCGCTTCCGCCCACCCCCTTACCCTCCTTCCCCCTCCCTCAAGACACCACCACCCGCATACGATGTGCGCGCCGATACCGTGAGCGATCGGGCAACAAAGCGGGTCGCCACCGCGCGTGCATCTTTCCCGGGCCGTGAAGCAGACGGCGGCGGCGACGACGACACCGACGACGACGAGCAGCAGAACGAGCGTGCCGTTCTTATCACGACCTTTTAGCAATGATGAAGCATCACGAAGGTATCTTCTGACCCGTCCGCCCGCCACGGATAATCCTCCCGTAGTCTCCCGGAACCGTCCAGGGATTAAAACGGCGATTTTGAGGTTTCTTCTTCTGAATGCTTGTCCCCTATTACCGCCTTTCCTTTCACCGAACGAACGATACCTTCCGGTTGATGTGTAGTGCTGCTTGGTGTGTTTTTGTTTTTAATTTTTCTTTTATATTTTATTTTCGATACTGTACCCGACGCCTGGTCGGCAAACCGTGTGTCGTACTTAGTCGTTGAAGCTAGCTCGAACCGTTTTGAGACTGGGGTTTCGTTTTTTTTTTCTTGCTGTATTGGTTTGTGCAGAACAGATTTAAGAAAAAAGAGGGACACAAAAGGTGGCGCACATCAGGCAGACTAGCGGAAGGATTTTACCTTTAAGAGATAGCGGGCGCGAACACACAATTGTATCATAGAGAGAAAGGCTTCGTAAATGAGCCAGTCGCAGGCAAAGAAAAAACTCGCGTGCGTGCATGTAAATAGTTTAGTCCGTAAACCAGGTGCCAGGAAGTAGCCAGAAGTCAGAAATGCGTGGATCGGTATTTTTTGCCGGGGGGAAGGGTTAATCATCTGGCTCCGGATTTTGTAACGTTTAATAAATCGGTAAGCCCAGATAACACACAGAAAGAGAGAGAGAGAAAAGCATCCTCCCCCCTCGAAAGGAGAACAGAACTAGGAGATGTGTGTGCGTGAAAATGGAGGTGTCTGTATAAAAGTAGAGAAGCGCAACAATCTTGTACCAAAAATTGTGAATGTTTGTGAATAAAGTGCGTAAGAACGGGGCCGTGATTTTCCGACCGGAAAATCACCAAACAAGTGAACGATGGGCATACGGCGTGCCCCCGATAGAAATGAAACTCGATGGTTTTAACACTCACTTTTTCCCCCTTTCTTGGGGGTTCGAAAGAAGGTTCTTTTCTCGCTGCTCGCTCCACTCGCTGCATCTGTGACGGTAATTATGGTTGTTTTTCTACGAGATTTTGAGTCATTTTACCTTCTCTCCCAAATAACAAAGGGCTCCGAGACCCAATAGCAATAGCAGCGGCCATGGGAGTAGACGGAGCCTGTCTCTAAAACAGTCGGAAGATAGGCCAAAATCAAACGCTTCCGAGACGGAATTAAAGGCCGACCAGCGCTGGAACGGGGCAGAATAACACGAAGTGTATCCCTGGTCCTGAGTGCTCGAGCAGACCATTACTTCTATTCAGCAGACCTGCGATGAAAATGCGCTCAGCATTACGCCTTCGAACGGAAAGGGGTTCAAGACCCAGGAGACGGCACCGAGCAGGATACGACGGAAGATTCCGGCGGTCTTGCCAAGGAAGCAAGCGTAAGGCATAACGGGTAAGCTTTCGCTGAATCGACTCAATACGTGCAGAACACGTAATAGTAGTGGGGTTCCAGTAGACGGTCTTGATAAACACTGGATCACGGAATTCTTTGGTAGTTCTGAAGATGAGGCCAAGTAATTGGTTAGCACTGGAGATGACGTCTTCGGTGTGCAGTTTAAAGGTCAGATTCGCGTCTAAGAGTATGCCGAGGTTCCTGGCAAAGGTTTGCCGTTTGACTGCAATGCGTTCGATGTGATAAGGTATCCAAAATCGGATTCCGGCTGCTACCGGACGACACAGTGAAGCATTTGTCAGTGCAGATTGTTAAGTCGTTGCGGTTGCACCTATTGCAGAACAAGGCTAGACAGTCTTGAAGCAACTTGGTGTTGGACGGATGGGTGCAAAAATGTTGGCATCGTCAGCATACAAGAGCATGGTGCCGGAGGGTAAAGCCAGGGTGACATCGTTAATAAAGGTAACATATAGGAGCATATTGCATATGAACGTTTCATCAGGTACGATTTAAACCACGATTTAGGCTCTTGCTCGTTTTTTTGGGGGGAACATTTTAGCGTGCTGTACCGTCATAGTTTCGTCAATCGTTCGCTCGTTTCCATAAAGGTGAAATGCAGGTGAAAACGACGCCGACACCGTGAAGAAAACCACACAACATGGGATGACAACAGCAACCACAACAACGCAACAGAAACAAAAAACTTATGTTTCATCTTGTCACCAGAACTCGGGGCACCATAAAATGGCGTTTCATTTGTTCCGGGGAGCACCAAACAACAGAGGAGCACCGTGCGCACCGAGAACTGGACTGGACGAATGTGTTCGATGAACCGAATTTCTGCTTCCCCCTTGTTCCCCACCTACCACCTACTTCCCCTGCCCCTTCGAACGGCCACCGTCATCAGCACGCACTTCACCATTGTCAGCTTCATCAGCACGTTGAGCGCACCACAAGGAAGGTTTGTTGGGTTCCGTTCGTTTTTTGGTTTAGTTTCTGCGCCTGTGTGTTGTCTGGTCGCTGCTGTTGCTGCTGCTGTGGTATTCACATTTTTATGATCTTTCTGCTCCCCCCTTCCCCCCTTTTTTCCACCCGCCCGCGTTCCGGTTCTTCTCACCACCGATTCCGCTACAGTTCCGCTACGAGCGTGCGCGCGCGCGCGCTCTGTATTTCGCTCCCTTTCCTTTCCAGCTTTCTGTTTTGCTACAAGAACCAGGGCCGAACACATACGGCCAAACAACCGAACAACCGAAATAAAATCAAAAAACAAGAGGAAAGAAAGCAAAAAACCGGGCTGAACCGGGCATCTCTCCGGGGCTCTGGAAATGGTGACAACGGTAACGATTATGATGGCTCTCGATCGCGACGCGCTCGGGGAGAAAATATTCCGTCTGCCAGCCTGTGAGCGGAGAGGGGTGGAAAGAAGAAGGAGTTGCAGAAGGAGGAAAAGGGGCTGTTGGTGTGCGTGTCCGGTGGTTACGCATGCCGTGCTCAGCTAGTGATGGTGTGCGTTTCATGTTGATCTTTGGTTCACCGAGCGGAAGCGTTATCAATGCCAGCTGACCGATCAAGACGACCAATCCGATAGGGTAAGAGAAAATTGAACACACCTTTTTTCCAAATAAAATGACGATTGTTTTACTTATCACAAAAGCGAACAGACACTGCACTCGTAGCGAATGGGAAAGCGAAAACGCGATGATGGCGCGAAAAAACGGACAAAAGCATAACGAGCGCACAAACATGATTAGGGCGCATGCTAATGCTTCCCTCGCAACCAAATCCTCTCCCCGCGGGAACCCGGGGACAACACACGTGTGGAGAGTGTGGAGAATGAGTAGCTTCTTGGAAGAAGTGAGGGCCAAAAAAAACATTCTGATCCGGCGAAACTAGACAGACAAAACATGGGCAAGGGTAAGAAACGAAAAAAAAAGGAGGCCACCGACGGCTTCTGCAGCAAACGATTTTCAGGTGAACATGTGTACGTACGTGTGTGTGTGTGTGTGATTGGGCCAAAACGGAGGAAATAACTACCACCGTTCTTGATCGTGCTAATCGTTTAGTTTTAGCGCGATTCGCATCATTGTTGTGTGTTTTATTTTAGGCCCTGTTTTTCCGTGCCCGTGTTTTGTGCTTGTTGCGCGAATCGTGTGAAACATCAACCGCAGTGGTTAGGTGTTCTGTTGTGCTGTGGCTAACAAAAAACTGGAACATCTACGCTGGAACCATGCGTGTTCGGTGCATCGTAATGATAGGGGACGGATTCTGTTAGAAGATGAGCATTAGCGCACAAATAACAGTGTTGTGGTTGCATCTGATTATGAGTCATCGGGTGGAGAATTTTCGACCCATGCTAAGGAGAGTACGTGGGCAAAAGATTTGACGGAGATAGTGTGTTAAAATTGCATAGATGAAACCCGCGAGATGTCTGGAAGAAATCTAGACCACAAATGAGGTTCGTCGCTTGTGTGAGTCTTTTGTTTTATTTTGCTGCTATTGACAGCTTTGACTTATTTGTTGCATATGATTTACACAGGAAATGATAAGGGAAAAAATCAGTTATTTCACATTGAAAAGGAGTGCAGAGTGAGAAGAAAATCGTGAGATGTCTGGAAGAAATCTAGTCCACAAGCAAGGTTCGTCGCTTGTGGTAGTCTTTTGTATTGTTCACTGAAATTCAATGATTATCTATAATTTGCATAGAAATTGTAGGAAAAAAACAAAACAAATAATAAAAAAACGGGTTAACTAATCATAGTATTTCTGGAAGAATTCTATTTCACAATACACTTTGAATGATAGTGTAAAAGGTTCGTCGCTTGTGTGAGTCTTTTGTTTTATTTTTTTGCTATCGACAGCTTTGACTTATTTGTTGCATATGATTTACACAGGAAATGATAGGTGAAAAACAGTAAGATATTTGACTTTGAAAAGGCGTGCAGAGTGAGAAGAAACCCGTGAGATGGCTGGAAGAATTCTAGACCCAAACAAAACAAGGTTCGTCGCTTGTGTGAGTCTTTTGTATTGTTCACTGAAATTCATTGTTTTCAATTAATAATAACGCAGAATAATCAAGTAAACACACAAGCAATTAATAAATGATGATTATGGATTAACATGGGTTAACTAATCACAGAATGTCTTGCAGAAATCTATGCCACAAACCACTTTGAATGATCATGTCAAAGGTTCGTCGCTTGTGTGAGTCTTTTATTTTCATCGTTACAGTCTAAGACTTTGAGTCATTTTTAATCAATGATTGATGCATGTAAATATAAGTGAAACAAAAGCTACAGGTTTTGGTAAGATAATGTGTTAAAACTGCCTGTTTAAAAGAAATTCTAAACCAAAATCAAATCGCGTGAGCTTCGTCGCTTGTGTGAGTCTTTTGTTTTTTAATTCACAATCAATAGAAAAACACACTCATGCCCGCTTACATTGTGTCTGCCAATATAATGATAATTGTTTAATCTAACACCTTTTAGGATAAATATAATAAAATTTTATTATGCACCAACGTACACGGCACAATGCAGCAGTCGAAAGGTAAGTGTAAGATTAAGTTCTAATGCACTTTGGACGCTCGTCACGCTCGCACGCTCTGGCACCTTCATCCCAAGGACCGCACAAAATGACAAAAGCCGTTGCGACAGAAAACTGCGACTAGACACAACACGCACTCACACACACAAACTACATCTCATTACGCACCATTCACACCCGTGCGCTAATTGGTAAATATAATGATCGCACTGCACAACTGCACCGGCAAAAAACGGAGTGCGCTTTCTCTCTCTCTCTCTGGAACCAAAAAGCGTTTGTCCATTTCGGTTCCAGTGCGCACCGTGAAGAGCTGCACCAGGCCTTGCAACAACATCATCATTTTGGTATTTTGCTATTCCGAGTGGACAATGTCAACGGTCCCGAGTGGTGGTGGTGGTGGCGTTGATTGCTCGTGGACACTCATACCACACGGACGCACGGGTAAGTGGAGCGATGTCGGGGTTGGCGGGCAAAGAAAAGACACAAAAACGGAAAACACTGCCACTGAAATCACGATCCCCTTCGGTCAAATGAGCGCAACAACAGCAGCAGCAGCAGCAGCCATTGGCATTTCGCACTTGCACGCTGCGACCTCGACTCGCTCCGGTAGCCTCAAACGTGTACGCACTAAACGCCTTGGGACGCATCCCGGCTCCTAGAATGGTATGCACAGGTGGGTCGGTGGAGGTGGGTGGGGAGGGGGAGAAGAGGTAAGTGCAAGGACGGGTTAGCCCCCCCTCCCCCACCAACACAGTAGTCGGTAGTGCTGCATGTCTTGTTTTTCCTTTGGGAAGCGTCGGTTTTTTGCTGTTGTTTTCCTTTCGCTTACCGTTCGCTACCACAAAACGGTTTCCATTTGATGATATTTATACGCTACCTCCCAGTGTCGGATGTACGGCTTAGCACAGGCAGGGGATTGGGTGACAGGGGAAGCCAGAAGGGTCCAGAGCCGCGCGGTAGTGTGATTGCAATTGGCAATGTCAACGAACGGCTAGGAAGCGCTAGGAATGAGATCGAAAATGAGTTCGTGTTGCGGTGTGAACAGGGGCAAACAGAAGCCGGGAAAACAAAACAAAGGAGGTTTGAGCAAGCGGGGGGGGGGGGGGGGGGGAAAAGGAGTTTGGGGGGGGGACA
>KZ061593.1:430579-440994 GCA_002091835.1 Anopheles maculatus | reverse complement strand
AAAAAAAAAAAAAAGAGGGAGGTCGGCAGGAGGGGGGGGGGGGGGGGGGGCCGGAAAGTGTCTTCGGCTGGTGACGACAATTGACGAAGTGCAACAAACGTTTCAACGCGCCACGGGTAATTGTTCACGGCAAAGGTGTGTCGGCAAAGTAATTTTTGCGCGAGAATCGTTCTGTGTCTTAAGGTGGTCTAATAGGGCTTTGAGCTTTCTTCGACCAGAACGCAAGCGTTTGCGGCACGTTTTGCCATGATTGTGCCGTAAAACTGAATCAGCTGGGTTTTTTAACAGTGCCGCCAGTTACTAGCGACAACAACGAGCTGTATATCTTTTCTAGTTGAAGTAAGGTAAGGTAAGTATAAATAACCAGAGTTTTCAGTAATTTTGATGATGCTACTAGGAAAAACCATCAGGATTACAAAGATTTTCTCAAAGAGATACGTGTGACACAAATTTAGTTATTTTATTTTGTATTTTGGACACTTGCTACACAAGTTATAACCATTTGTCTCAATTTCTTCGACCTACCAATTATTGTTTAATGTATTTCGAATAATTGCTTATTCTGGAGCAGTTGTAGTGCTATTATTAAGGCAAATTATATTAATTTTTTTGTTAAAGTTAAGTAAAAGAGCACCAAAAATATCAGAATTAGGAATTTCCTTTGATTAATTGCAACTATAAGGTGCTTTTGAGTGATAAATTATTAATGTAAGAATGAGTTATGTGAAACATTAAAGGTTTTTATGAGTTTTCATGAAACTACTGGCATCTTACACTATCTGCAAACAAAATCAATCAATCTGTTTTCAGATAAATCTTATAAAATATTAAAAATGGATATTATAATAATTGTATGAACTCAAATTAGCTTATTTAATTACTACTATAACCTAAGGATCAAGAACGTTGAAGTATTTCGACGCTGTTCAAGGGATTTTGACGATGTCCCTAATACTTTTACTATCGTCCCGATGTTAATTGTTGCAGTGGCTCTCTAAACACTTTATTTATGTGTTCCAAAATGAGTTTTAGACCACCATTTGTTTTATCAAAACCATTTAAACAATCCTTTGTCTCGAAACAAGTTAGTTCTTCCAAAATCTGTTACGCTAAAAGGAGTGATTCTCTGTCTCAAGGAAATGTATTAGTTGCGTGTTCAAAACTATAAATAAATTTAAAAAGCTTTAATAGTTATGCTTGTCAATTTAATGCAACGTATCTATTTCCTGTCATCTCAATATATTGATTTATTCTAAAAAGAAAATAAATTTTTGAAATAATATCTTATCGTATGTAAAACAATTTGGGAAACCGTAAAAAAAACTCGAAACAAATCTAAAATTACATGAGAAACCGTCCATAACGCTGGAAATGCTTAATTAAACACAAAACATTCTGATTCAATAGCAAAAATATCTAAATAACTTAACGCACTAACATAAGCAGTATATTTCAAAACAGAAAACCAGGATAGAAACTTGTTTTAGATCGCTCTAGTGAAGATCTTTCTTTGTTCTTTTCTGCGGTTTATTAATTGCATTAAACGTTTGATAAACTTCTTCTCGTAAACCTTAAGTAGGATCAGGACCGAGTCTCTTAAGCGTTATGTATTTTTTTGTACTTGTTTTGTAGAAAAATGTTGGATCAAAATTGGTAACGAGATTGTGGAAACTTAAAAGAAGGATTTAAAAGAATACCCTTAAATCATTAGAATCCAACAGAAAACAACATGTGATCTGCACAACGACTCGTCTACTATCACATCTGATAGCGACTCTGACAAAATATCTGAGAGCATCTCCTTCTAGAGCTCGACACAAAAGGTTTTATTCTTGTAACGTGTCATATGCACTCGATTCTAGAGCAAAGTCCAAGAGATCTCCTACATTACCATAGTTCACATACCTGCTCAATCACCATAATCATTCTCAGTTGCAATTTCTCCGTCAGCAGCTTGCTCCATTCCACACATCATGCATGCTAAACATCATCTTCCCTGAATCAAATCCAAAGAGTGAGAGATGAAAGCAAAAAAATCCCAACCACAACCGCCCCAAAACTAACCACAGCTCCTCTATTGCCATCCCAAGACACGGCAAAAGATTTCTTGAACATAGCCGGCCCCAGGGTTTTAGGTGGTGAGATCGAACGGCGAGAATCAAAATGTTCCACTTCGAACGAGCTAGCTAGAGTCACCCCATCTGTGCTGGGTCCTAGCGAAGGCTACGAGGGGCACGACAGGGGTGGTGGAAAGCGGACAGGGGAGGATGTATAGGGTCCCACGGAAGATTGTGTTTCTTTCGATTCCAGGCGGGCGGCGATCGTACAATTATGTAAATCTACTACACGCTCGCAACACACACTCACACGACGATCGGGTGGATGGAGCGTGCAACGCCGAGGGAGAAAATAATCACGCTCGTTGTATCTGAGCGCGCGCGCCCGCGTATGTGTGTGTGTGTGTGTGGGTGTAGTGTGAGTAGAAATGGTACTTATGTTGTTCGGGGTGTTGCGGCTGCTGGCTTCGCCGCTTCTTTGGTTGCGGTTGCTTGACATTGTGACGCGCTTTTTAGCGTTTCCGATGCGACTGGTTCCATGGATGCGGGACGTCGTTGCGCGGCGTTTTGCTCCAGCAGGGGCGTGTGTGTGTGTGTTGGTGCGTCTCACCAGTGGGCCAGAACCAGTTTGCCGTCTGTTCAGGTTGATGTTGGTGTTGTTGCTACTCTTGCTCGTTTCTGGAGCGAGCTCCAAACTAAGATTGCCCGATGCCCGACACTGCAACGGCCACCTCGCAATGACAACAAAACGGTTCTCGCACGCAGCATCCACCCATCCACCCATCATCTCTCTGTGTCATGCCGTGTGTGTGTGCGTATGTGTGTGTGCACGTGGAGAGATCGATCCGTTCGGACCTGTTTCTCGACCTGACGAAGCTGCTCAATCCACGTCTGCTCGCTCGGTGTACTTCTAGGATCGAGCGTACTAGACACAGCGGATGACTCCCAGCCACGAGTGATCGATCACCGATCCGGGAGGGATTCACCTTCGTAGAAGCACGTGCTCCGGTGCAAACCCTATTTGCGTTCGCGACCCGTACACGGGGCGCGCGCGCACGCTCGGATCACTCGATCTCGCGGGTCACGATCGTCGACCGTTCTGTCGCACCTATATGTCACACGGTGTGGCAGTACGGTGAGCGGGGTACACACACGGACACGATGTATGAGCGATGCTCTCTGGTCGGGCGGAGATGTTTGCAGCGAGGTGTAAAACATTTCAATTAGGCGCTGAATTAAACAGCCGATCGATGTTTGATTAAACGCATTTGCTGCAGGCCAAGATGGATGGGTTTGTTGGTGGTTTTGCAAAGGAAAAGGTGGAAAGATTGCGCCTGCGGATTTGTGTGTTAAGAGAGGATAATATTGTACAGTATCGACGAGTGGATCTGAGTTAGAAGTTTAATTGATTGTTTTGCTTTGAGGGATGATTTGCTTTGAGGGTTCGTGAGGAGCAATATTAAATGTCTGAAATAGTTTTGATAATTTCATTAGTATTATAATTACTATAGCTAGATGCTTAAATTCAGCTTGACGGTTGAACCTTGTTGTTTTCTACTGATTATTTGCAAAGCTATCTGTATAATAGAGTATAATTGCAAAGCTAAAGATGTATAATAGAGACTTGCTATAGCTCACTACCTTCTGCATAATCGAAGAGCTAAGGCCAACTCTCACACTTCGTTCTGGAGCACACATATTGAACTCCGGTTTCAAATTAAGGGCGTCAACATCTCTAGTTAACCTGACGTTGCTTTAGTAGACGTAAAGAGATTGTCAGACCACCAACAGGGAACGTTTGCAAAAGTCAACTCGGACAGAGGCACTGTCAGGTATCTCCAAGAAAGTCACTAATAATCAAAAAATGACATGAAAAATAATTCTTGTACGAAAGCAAACCTTCGTTGACGTTATTCGAGGAACCCAAAAGTTGGCAAAAAGACGAGTTTGTTTTTGTTGATAATGAAACTCTTATTTATGCTCGAATAATTTATATGGCAACGTCACCAGGAGCTACGATTAAAAGTATCTACTTACTTATGTCTCTGAAGCACCATTAGTTTCTGAATCTCTTCTTCTTTCCAAGCCTGCTCCTACGGAGCACGTCTTGTAGACAGGGCCTGGCGTCCAATCCGTTTCCAGGAAACTCGGTCCATGGCTGCACTTATCCACCCCCGGCTGCATCCGATATCTCTCAGGTCTGACTCCACTAGATCCAATCAACGAGCTCGCTGCTTCTCTGCGCCTCGTGCCGAACGGATCGCTGACGAACACCTTCCTGGCAGGGCATGAGTCCGGCATCTTCATCACGTGCCCCAACCAGCGTATCCTTACGGCTTTGACGAAAAGGATGTCTGCATCGTCAAACAGCTCAGCTAGCTCGTGATAGCTAGATCAGCTAGATATCCTTCTCCACACGCCCTGCTCGCACACACCGCCAAAGATAGTCCGTAGCACCCGCCGTTCGAAAATGGCGAGTGCATTGGCGTCCTCCGCCAGCATAGTCCCGGACTCGTGCCCGTAGAGGACTACCGGCCGTATCAGTGTGCGATATATGGCGCATTTCGTGCGTTGTTGGAATCTTCTGGATCTCAGGAGTTTGTGGAGTCCATGGTAGGCACGATTCCCCTGAACAATGCGCCTTCGGATTTCGCTGCTTACGTTGTTGGTTGCTGAATGTTTACCAGATTTACTAGACATTTTATAAGAAGTTTATTTGGATCTACATCACGAAGGGTTCTATGTTTAAATTCTCTCTTGGAAGCCCGTAGTTCTTCTAGTACGATTAGAGTATTTGAAGAATGGAAAGTATTGACGAAAACCTATAGCTAAGTCAACCTCTCTTTGTGCGTTTATAGTTCCGAATTCGCCACTTAAATAGAATAGCAACTCCTTGAAGTGGCCTTACTCATGTCACTTATGTTGACGTTGTCTTACGAGTTGATCATGTTACCATATAAACAGAATAGGCAAATAAATAAATGAAGTCTCATCATTCAAATTTTCTTGCAACTAAAATGTAGTTAACGAAGTTCTTGAAAGAATCGACATAACACTTTTCACTGATTTCTAACACAAACTAAAATGAGCAATTGGAGATACATTCCTACACAAATTAATCGAAGATATTATAAAGTAATCCCCTCTTAAGTAGTAATACCATGTGATTACCTACCTCAGGAAATTATTCAAGAATTTTGAGGTCTATACAAATCAAAGCAAATAATCTTTCCGCCTGCAGGATCAAAAGCATCAAACGCTATCTCAACCAAACAATCATTTTTCATACCGTCCCAGGGTAAGTGGCCCTCTCGTTACTCATGCTCATACATACATTCACTTTACCCTGCAATTAAGCTAGTGATATATGTTGGACAATCTCTCCGGTCCGTTCCATTAAAGCACGTCACTCACGGTGTCTGCGTTCCTTATCAAAGCAAGTGCGACGTTTGGCAAGGATTTTCGGGTAGGGGGGGACCAGAGTGATCCATAATCCATCCGCAAGGACCGTTGGCGATTTGTGCATCGATTTTTGTAGCAATCCATCGTCCGTTTCTTATGCACCGCTACGATGTTAATCAATCATCGCTTCGCTGACGCCCATTTTGGGGGGCCACAAGCAGGAAACAGGGCTCGCTCAGCCTCAGTTTTTCCAGAGAAACAAAATGTGCACACACAGTGCTGCCAGTTTGACGATCCTGCCCAAAGCTTCCTCGAGGCGTTCGAGTGCGCTTCGCGCGAACACGAATTTGCTTCCCCGGGCCAAACGTTTGATGGAAATGGAATTAATGCGTATTTAATACAAGCGGTGCAGATGCGGTTTTGTGGAAGTGCATTTGCTCTCCCCTCGTTTTGGGACGTCCCTTTTTTTCCCCCGATGGGGGCAAAGCAGTTTTCGCACAAAAAGGGAGAAAAAAGGATAACGTTTTTTCGCGTTTCCCGTTAGGGAGTAGTGAAAGGGGGGAAGATGTAATGAATGGAAAGGGAAGGAGGCGGGGATAAGATCCCGATTGGAAGAGCCATTCATCAATCCTTGACTTTAGGATCCGGCCCACTGCACACTGTAAAAAGGAGGGACCGGCCACATCATAGTTGATGGATAGCAAATTAAGGGCTGGCATTGTGGCCGTCAATGCAGAACGCTTTGGCCAGGATGTCTGGAAGGGTGTTTTTTTCAAAAAAAGGGCGGATGAATAACTGAACTCTGGAAATAATGCAGCTTAAGTGCATCGAATACTGGTCCGTAAGAGTAAAGTGAGATGGGTTTTCAATATTAAAGTAAAGAAAAATGCTCATTTAATAGAGAAAGTAGCAAGATGCACCTGTACTGAAGCTTCTTCAAGGAATTATCCTTACACAAATGTAGCCAAGCATCAAAAACAAGAGAAAAAAAACCCCGAATCGTCTAAAAAGCATCGAAAAACGAAAGACTGCCGCACGCTGAGCGCACAAGCGACGAACCCGGGCCAAGTGATAATGCTCACGGTTCCACAGCTCGGAAACCTTCGTAACAAAACAAAGAAAAAAAAAACAGTTCATCCACCGTACGGACGTCTGCTTTTGTCTGCCACCGTTCCCCTCCTTCCTTCTCATCTCCTTCCCGCTTTACTTCCTTCCATCGGTACGGGTGCTGTACGCTGTTCGCGTTTTAATTTATGCACAGTGTCAAAACTGCAAAATGAAAAGTTGTCCCGCCCGGACTATGGACGCCCGGGCCCCGTGTACCATCAAATTGAGGACACATCTGGGGCAGACGAAGCGTGGGAAGGAGGGTGGAAGGACGGAAACGGGCAAGGGACGACGCGTGAGACGGCGATCGGAGACGAAAATATGTGCGTTTTTCGTTGGTGTATGATCGGTTCGGAGATGATGCGTGCCCTCATCGTTCGGTGTTTTTAGCATGTGTAGTTTTGGGTTTTCTCTAAACCAAACGGCAACAAGCAACCGGTGTGTGTGTTTGTTTAGAAGTTTTGTTAAATCAGTTTTCCTAACCCAGCCAGCTCTCTAAGCGCTTCAAAAAAAAACGTAATCTTCTGCATGTGTGTCACGGACGGTTGGGCACAAAATAGAAACAACACATTTTTCTTCACCTCACCGTTCCCGTCGCCATCCCCCTCTTCTTCCACTCTTCTCACCTACTCACTCCGCAAGGCACGTTAATCAGCAGACAAGTTGCTCGCTCTAGGACTGATTGACTAGCAGCAGGTTGGAGGATTAGTAGGATCGATTCCTGAGAAACTCTACACCGGATCCCAAGGTCTCTCCTGTAGCTGCTGCCAACGCTCGCGAACGAACCGATGCGAAAGGGGAGGAGAGTGCGACTGGTTGGCCAGCAAGCGGTGGGGAGGAAAAATAACAAAAACAAGCATTTAACCCTCGTTTAACACGCAGCAATCGCACCGAAAAGGCTCCCGTCTTGAATTTGATGGATTAGGAGAAACCTGTCGTCCTCTTTGGAGGCAACTGTTGGGCTGTTGTTTTTGTTTTGGCTTTTTTCCTCTCTCGCTCGGAACAATCTGAATCGACTCGTCGCGGGGGACTCTTCAAAAATTCCTCCCTTTTCCTCCGTGCTTTGCTCTCCTCACCCATCCAGAGCTTGCAATCAAGTGTTCATCGGGCTGTATGCTGGCTGGCTGTTGCTGCGGTTTTTCGGCTAAAGTTTGTGTTGTTATTTTTGTTTATTTCAATTTCTTTTCGCTTAGTAAGCTTCACTAAGGTTTGAAGGTGAACCAAGTTTCTCCGAAACTCCCGTCGGACTACCGCGTGGCGTACTTATGAATTTTGAAAAATAGCTCTCCACTTCCATGCCTGAAGTGGGATCTCAGTGGGACCGGGCCAAGAAGGAAAGAAGAAATCACAACCCACAATGATGATGGCGGCATGAGCGGTTAGACGAACAAGGGGTGGAGGGGAAGACAGACAGGGAAGACGGCGAGAGGTATATGTAAAATATTAGACGACAGGCGCTGGGTGATTTGTTTTTCGGCAGTGAAGACAAATATCTTTATCCGTGCCTCTGCTTTGCACCAGCGTTCGTCCCAGGAACGTCTGTGTGCAGTGTGTGCTTGTGGGCCTTGGTAACCTCGCGAGATGCAAACGGGAATGGGTGGAGGGGCCGTCTGTGCATTTTGGGGCCCCTAATTATTCAAGCAAATAGTGAAAACCATTGAACTGTTGTTGTTCGCGCAATCAAAATTCACATTTGGCCCTGTTTCTCAAGCTCGAATGTTCATTTGCTGGTTGATGGACGATCTCACTCCGGTGTGCTTCCTGAGAGGAACAGAGGAACCGACCGACAACACACAAAAAAAAACTGTATCAAAACAGACATTCCTTCTGTAGCCGCATTCCCGCCGCATGTATGACTTTCTGACACATGTTTTCCAGCCGTCCAGGGTACAGGATCAACTTTCTCGGGCATCCCAGGAACGGTGACAACCCGAACCCGAAACAAGTGATTAGGAGTGGAAAATGTCAAATATGAGTTCCTGTCAAACTGATCCGGCACGGTGCGCCGACCATGGATCGATGGACGCGGCAAGCACAACATTCAACCCGTACATGTCGATCAAAGTCGATCGGCCGGACACTAGACCGGGGCGAACCCGCCATATCTGCGGGTTACGGTTGTACGTACAAAATATCTACACAAAATAGAACAACATCGTCCCGCGCAAGTCTCCCCCGAAGTCTGTCTCACCGAGGACACCGAGAGTTCCCACTGTCCGAACCTACCAAAAAAAAAAAAAACCCGAACTACGGGAAGAAACTAGTTCTGTGTTTTGTTTTGCCTTTTTTTTCGGCCACCTTCAAACTCCTGTTGGGATTTTCATTAATGTGTCACTCCACTGTATTTGGTTCGTCTTGTCATGTTCGTCTTGCTTTCTTTCTCTTTCTCTGCTCGTTTCGATATTTTAACGTTCGATCCTTCAGCAAAGCCAGCAGCTCCGTCCGTACACGGGCCTTCCTTTTTTTGACGGATCTGTCAGCTATCGATTGACGTTCGGTTTCCTTTCGGGACTTTTTTACACACACACACACATACTCGCACACATCAGCACACTTTCTTAACCGGCGTTGTGCATGAGGAATTTTGGCTTCCTGCCCAACCAACCAAGCTCACCAGCGGTCCGCTCCGGATCTTATTCTAGTGCGTGCGTTTGGTTCGGTTGCGGGCCGTCTGTCCGAAATTTGGTTAATCTTTCCGCATTCTCTGTTCTTTCTCGGCCCTCTCGCACCAACACACACTCTCCATCATCCTCACCCCAAACGTACCAAAGACACCCGCTGCTCTTTCTGTTCGTTGCTTGCCTGCTTCACAGTTGAGACCTTCGAGACTGCCATTCATTTTCTTCATTACGGGCTGTTTCTTTTTTTTTTCCCCCGTTTAAAACGCCCTTTCCTTGGATGTCCCTTTCGGAAGACAACGGGGACACAAAAACCCCAAAGACTGACGATAAGAAATTAAAACATTTATTACCGATTCTTTCCCAACAGCGCCGTCACTTCACCAGACCACAGGCTTTTGATAGATAGGCGAGCAGAACGACGTTCGTTTTAATAGCTGCTGCGCTTATCGGCCCGGGTTCTTGCTTTCGCTCGTTTCCGTTGCCGTTACGGGAAGAAAATTAAAGCACAATTTTAATGCACAACGCCTCAACACCACAACCGAACAGCTTCCAGTGCAAGCGGGCTTAATTGTCTCAACCACCCGTTGCATTTCACTTTCAAACGAAGCACGGAAATAGATAACAATGCTAAAACCACGGGGAAAAGAATGTGCAACAGATAAACGGTCTCGGGTTTCGTGTAGGCTGCAATGATCTGCTCGTTTTGCTGAGCGTAAGGGCGATTGAGTTGCTTCCTCTAGCGAACTTAAGTTTTTTTGGGTGAAGAAAATTGTGACCTTATCGTGACGAAATTAACCAAATGTGAGATTACATTGTTGTGCGTTTGAGAAAAAGGGCGCAATCGACTGCAATGGATGATTTAGGTAATGTTGGCTTGAATGATAATCGGTGTTTTGTTAGAGATTTTGGCTCTCTTTAAACTCTAGTTGGGATTGTCAGCAATTTTCGAATATGGTTCGAACCGGAAAAGCTTTATAAACAACTACAAGTAACTACTATACAAGGCACCTTTTTATAGGTCATTTAAGTGTTTATAGTCTAACTATTCCGGCCCGGGGCGGCCCGGTGGTGATGCGACAGCGGCGCCGGTCTTCACACGGCAGGACCGGGGTTCAAGTCTCATCTGGGCCGTTCCCCCATAGTGAGGATTGACTAACCAACTATGCGGTATCAATTAGTCTAGTAAGCCAGAAATGGCAGGCATGACCTTAACAGGTCGTTAGGCCAA
>KZ061593.1:412854-429869 GCA_002091835.1 Anopheles maculatus | reverse complement strand
CGTCGGTGTAGCGACTTCTCCATAGTCCTTCCACACATACTCGCACACATCAGCACACTTTCTTAACTGGCGTTGTGCATGAGGAATTTTGGCTTCCTGCCCAACCAACCAAGCTCACCAGCGGTCCGCTCCGGATCTTATTCTAGTGCGTGCGTTTGGTTCGGTTGCGGGCCGTCTGTCCGAAATTTGGTTAATCTTTCCGCATTCTCTGTTCTTTCTCGGCCCTCTCGCACCAACACACACTCTCCATCATCCTCACCCCAAACGTACCAAAGACACCCGCTGCTCTTTCTGTTCGTTGCTTGCCTGCTTCACAGTTGAGACCTTCGAGACTGCCATTCATTTTCTTCATTACGGGCTGTTTCTTTTTTTCCCCCGTTTAAAACGCCCTTTCCTTGGATGTCCCTTTCGGAAGACAACGGGGACACAAAAACCCCAAAGACTGACGATAAGAAATTAAAACATTTATTACCGATTCTTTCCCAACAGCGCCGTCACTTCACCAGACCACAGGCTTTTGATAGATAGGCGAGCAGAACGACGTTCGTTTTAATAGCTGCTGCGCTTATCGGCCCGGTTCTTGCTTTCGCTCGTTTCCGTTGCCGTTACGGGAAGAAAATTAAAGAACAATTTTAATGCACAACGCCTCAACACCACAACCGAACAGCTTCCAGTGCAAGCGGGCTTAATTGTCTCAACCACCCGTTGCATTTCACTTTCAAACGAAGCACGGAAATAGATAACAATGCTAAAACCACGGGGAAAAGAATGTGCAACAGATAAACGGTCTCGGGTTTCGTGTAGGCTGCAATGATCTGCTCGTTTTGCTGAGCGTAAGGGCGATTGAGTTGCTTCCTCTAGCGAACTTAAGTTTTTTTGGGTGAAGAAAATTGTGACCTTATCGTGACGAAATTAACCAAATGTGAGATTACATTGTTGTGCGTTTGAGAAAAAGGGCGCAATCGACTGCAATGGATGATTTAGGTAATGTTGGCTTGAATGATAATCGGTGTTTTGTTAGAGATTTTGGCTCTCTTTAAACTCTAGTTGGGATTGTCAGCAATTTTCGAATATGGTTCGAACCGGAAAAGCTTTATAAACAACTACAAGTAACTACTATACAAGGCACCTTTTTATAGGTCATTTAAGTGTTTATAGTCTAACTATTCCGGCCCGGGGCGGCCCGGTGGTGATGCGACAGCGGCGCCGGTCTTCACACGGCAGGACCGGGGTTCAAGTCTCATCTGGGCCGTTCCCCCATAGTGAGGATTGACTAACCAACTATGCGGTATCAATTAGTCTAGTAAGCCAGAAATGGCAGGCATGACCTAAGAGGTCGTTAGGCCAAGAAAGAAGAAGAAGTCTAACTATTCTTATACAAGAAGGGAGATAGGTTAGAGTGCAGCAACTACAGAGGTATTACGGTGTTGAATACCGCCTACAAGATTCTCTCCCTAGTAATACAAGATAGAATAGTCCCATTCGTTGAAGAGATAGTTGGAAACTATCAGAGAGGATTCCGAAGCGGAAAATCAACCACTGACCAGATATTCACCATGCGACAAATCTTGGAGCAGATGGCGGAGCAGCAGCTACACTCCTACCATCTCTTCATTGATTTTAAAGCCGCATACGATAGCATAGCCAGGGTAACACTGTACGACGCAATGAGCTCATTTGGAATCCCGGCCAAGCTTACCAGTCTTGTACGTATGACGATGACCAACATCACATGCCAGGTGAAGGTGGATGGAAAACTCTCAGGGCCCTTTGCTACCACCAAGGGTCTGTGCCAGGGAGACGGGCTTGCTTGCCTCCTATTCAATCTGGCGCTAGAGAGGGTCATCCAAGACTCGGAGGTGGAAACTTCGGGGACCATCTTCTGCAAGTCACTCCCGATCTTGACATACGCTGATGAAATAGACATAATTGGTTTGAGGCTCTCCTATGTAGCAGATGCTTACCAAAGGATCGAGCATGCGACCAAAATAATGGTGGCACCACCAGCGACCCTGAAAACAAACACGGAGATGTACAGATAGGTCATCACACCTTCGAAGTCGTCCAAAACTTCACCTATCTGGGGTCAAAGTCAGCATAATTTCAATCAAAATACCTGTCGCGACGGACGAAGCTGGTTTTGGTTAGGTTTTGGACTGTACAAAACCTTTATAGTCCAAGTACTCATATACGCCTCTGAGACATGGACTCTGTCCAAAACTGACGAAACCCTCTTAGCCGCGTTCGAGAGGAAGATGCTCAGAAGGATTTTTGGCCTCGTATGTGTGGAAGGACTATGGAGAAGTCGCTACAACGACGAGCTCTATGAGATGTACGGTGATCTCACCATCGTGCAGCGAACTAGGCTCGTCAGGCTCCGGCGGGCTGGTCATGTCATGAGAATGGCACCGGACGACCCAGCCCGTAAAGTCTTTTTAGGCCGTCCACATGGGCAGAGGAGGTGTGGTAGGCCTAACTGAACTGAACTTAGCAGATTTGGTATTAGATATTTTTGGTAGTTTTTATTTTAAAGATATTCTTCCTCCAGACGGCTGCCTGCTCTATGCAGACGATTTGAAAATTTATATGCCTGTGTCCTCTTCGTTGATTGTTTGAATCTCCAATCCTTCCTTAATTCCTTCTATTCCTGGTGTTATTCCAATGGTCTTGTGCTTTGTCCCGAGAAGTGTTATGTTATATCGTTTTACCAAGAGATAGCAGGCCACCGAAACAACTTCAGACCTAAGGTGACCTGCTGTCGGAATAAGGATGGAAATCTGGTCAGTTACCAGCCAGAGGTCCTCTCGCGATGGGCTCAGTACGTTGATGAATTATTCAATGATCAGTTCAACGAACAGCTAGAGGCTCCACTAGCAGATGATATCATGCTACTGCCACCTAGCATTGAAGACACACGAAAGGCCATCCGTCGGCTCAAGAACAACAAGGCACCAGGTACCGACGGAATAGTAGCCGAGCTGATCAAAAACGGTGGTGCAGCACTCGAACAGGAAATTCATCAAATTATTACTGAGGTATGGGATAGCGAATCGATGCCTTGTGATTGGAATCTCGGCATCATCTACCCCATATACAAGAAGGGAGACAAGCTAGAGTGCAGCAATTACAGGGGTATTACGGTGTTGAATACCGCCTACAAGATTCTCTCCCTAGTTATACAAGACAGGCTTGTCCCATTCGTTGAAGAGATAGTTGGAAACTATCAGAGAGGATTCCGAAACGGAAAATCAACCACTGCGCAGATATTCACCATGCGGCAAATCTTGGAGAAGATGGCGGAGCAGCAGCTACACTCCTACCATCTCTTCATTGATTTTAAAGCCGCATACGATAGCATAGCCAGGGTAACACTGTACGACGCAATGAGCTCATTTGGAATCCCGGCCAAGCTTACCAGTCTTGTACGTATGACGATGACCAACATCACATGCCAGGTGAAGGTGGATGGAAAACTCTCAGGGCCCTTTGCTACCACCAAGGGTCTGTGCCAGGGAGACGGGCTTGCTTGCCTCCTATTCAATCTGGCGCTAGAGAGGGTCATCCAAGACTCGGAGGTGGAAACTTCGGGGACCATCTTCTGCAAGTCACTCCCGATCTTGACATACGCTGATGAAATAGACATAATTGGTTTGAGGCTCTCCTATGTAGCAGATGCTTACCAAAGGATCGAGCATGCGACCAAAATAATGGTGGCACCACCAGCGACCCTGAAAACAAACACGGAGATGTACAGATAGGTCATCACACCTTCGAAGTCGTCCAAAACTTCACCTATCTGGGGTCAAAGTCAGCATAATTTCAATCAAAATACCTGTCGCGACGGACGAAGCTGGTTTTGGTTAGGTTTTGGACTGTACAAAACCTTTATAGTCCAAGTACTCATATACGCCTCTGAGACATGGACTCTGTCCAAAACTGACGAAACCCTCTTAGCCGCGTTCGAGAGGAAGATGCTCAGAAGGATTTTTGGCCTCGTATGTGTGGAAGGACTATGGAGAAGTCGCTACAACGACGAGCTCTATGAGATGTACGGTGATCTCACCATCGTGCAGCGAACTAGGCTCGTCAGGCTCCGGCGGGCTGGTCATGTCATGAGAATGGCACCGGACGACCCAGCCCGTAAAGTCTTTTTAGGCCGTCCACATGGGCAGAGGAGGTGTGGTAGGCCTAACTGAACTGAACTTAGCAGATTTGGTATTAGATATTTTTGGTAGTTTTTATTTTAAAGATATTCTTCCTCCAGACGGCTGCCTGCTCTATGCAGACGATTTGAAAATTTATATGCCTGTGTCCTCTTCGTTGATTGTTTGAATCTCCAATCCTTCCTTAATTCCTTCTATTCCTGGTGTTATTCCAATGGTCTTGTGCTTTGTCCCGAGAAGTGTTATGTTATATCGTTTGATCGTTTGTCTTCCAAAGTTATGTGCGACTATTCCTTTCGCGGTACCAAATTGAGTAGAGTTACTTCTGCTAAGGATCTCGGGGTTTAGCTTGACGACAAACTGTCTTTCAGCGATCACATAGAGAACACGCTCAATAAAGCTAATAAAACGCTTGGTTTTATTATTCGTCTGTCCTCCGAAATTCGTGATCCGATATGTCCTTAAATCACTGTACTGCTGCTGGGTTCGCGCAATATTGGAACATGCTGCTGTAGTATGGTCACCAGCTGGCCAGACAACGATGGATAAGATCGAGAGGGTACAACGAAAATTCACACGAGTTGCCGTGCGCCGGTTTCTTGTCAGGTACACGGATTCAGTTCCCTCTTACCTGGGAGTCGCTGTCGACTACTGGGTCTTGAACAGATTAGAACGCGATACTCCCATATCCGTTCCTATTTTATCGCTTGTCTCCTCTCGAATGAACTCGATGCCTTATATCATTTGGTCGTTTGTCTTCCAAAGTGTTGTGGGACTATTCCTTTCTCGGATCCAGATTAAGTAGAGTTACTTCTACTAAGGATCTCGGGGTTACGCTTGACGACAAACTGTCTTTCAGCGATCATATTGAGAACACGCTCAATAAAGCTATAAAACGCTTGGTTTTAATATTCCATCTGTCTTCTGAAATTCGTGATCCTATATGTCTCAAATCACTGTACTGCTGCTGGGTTCGCGCAATATTGGAACATGCTGCTGTAGTATGGTCACCAGCTGGCCAGACAACGATGGATAAGATCGAGAGGGTACAACGAAAATTCACACGAGTTGCCGTGCGCCGGTTTCTTGTCAGGTACACGGATTCAGTTCCCTCTTACCTGGGAGTCGCTGTCGACTACTGGGTCTTGAACAGATTAGAACGCGATACTCCCATATCCGTTCCTATTTTATCGCTTGTCTCCTCTCGAATGAACTCGATGCTCCTGCGCCTTTATCCTTGATTCCGCTTTATGTTCCCTCCCGACAACAACGAGACATACCTCCACATCTTATACCTACTCGTAGTACACGCCATGGCCAGAATGACCCTATCCTATATGCGCTAGCGACCTATAATTATTCCTATGATCTATTCGATTTTGGCATCCTCGCATCCCGTTTCCGCTCTGGTCTTCGTGATTCCTCTTCCCTCTCCGATGTTTATGCTAAGATAACATTTGTTTGTTAAACCCATGCGGCGTACAATATAAGAAATTAATAAATAATAAATAATAAATAATAAACCTCATTCACAACGATTTGTTTTGCCGAGCAAACTAGGTCCAATAGAGTTTTATGCTGTCTGTTCTAGTTTTTATTTCACATTATTATATTATTGTAACAGTTTTGATATAAATATATGTTAAGGACTGCAAGTAATTCTTCAAACTCATCCTCCATGTCCATCAAGCTTCTCCCCAAAATGTACGAAGGCCACCATCGGTTCGCTTTTAATACGGGAGCTTTACATTCCGTCCCTCATCCAATAAAAACAACCCATTTTCGACACCGGAAGCCCACAAACGAGCAAAACGGCTTCTACCGATGGGACGGAACAGGACGTTTCTGTCCACATGCCGCCCCGTTCAGATGGTTGGCGGTCCCCCGCCGAAAAAAAAACCCAAAAACCCGACTTTGAAATTGAATTTCAAGCTTAACTAATGACACCAGGTGAAATAATCCCGATAACACCGATCCCGATACGGACGCCGTACAGCGAAATGCTTTCACCAGTCACCGGTAGTGTGCCAGGGTTGCCCCTTCGAGAAAGCGAGAGAAGGATCAAGCTCCCGAAAAAAAAAAACGGGAACAGCCTGCCCAAGACAAACTCTTTCTTATCGCAAAAGCATTCGCGCAAAAAAACGCTCGAACGTCGATCGTGAACGACGGCCAGCCGATGAGCGATGCAAAAATATGCCGCCGTACGGGCAAAAGCTCGACCGCTCACGATTTATGTGTTGCTCTTTTCGGAGAGTCCGTTTTTTTCTGTTTTGGCTTTCCAAAAAAAAAGGTCTTTTTGGTTAGGGAATTTCTAAAACCGTTCTTACGCTCCAGCAGAACGATCGGTAGAGCCACTGGGCTTTTTTTGGCTTTCCTTTTGGCGTCCGACCGTCAAGCGCCAGTAAATTAAAAGGTCCCGAAAAACAAGCTTAACCGCTGCGTAGGTAAAATTTGTGTTAAAATACGGTAGCAAAACGGTCTGCCTGAACCCCCCGTTCCTTTGAGAGAACGGGAACCGAAGCAGCGAGCGAGCCGAAAATTATTATCCCAAACAAATGCGAAAACAAATCATTCAGATGGTTGGCGGTCCCCCGCCGAAAAAAAAACCCAAAAACCCGACTTTGAAATTGAATTTCAAGCTTAACTAATGACACCAGGTGAAATAATCCCGATAACACCGATCCCGATACGGACGCCGTACAGCGAAATGCTTTCACCAGTCACCGGTAGTGTGCCAGGGTTGCCCCTTCGAGAAAGCGAGAGAAGGATCAAGCTCCCGAAAAAAAAAACGGGAACAGCCTGCCCAAGACAAACTCTTTCTTATCGCAAAAGCATTCGCGCAAAAAAACGCTCGAACGTCGATCGTGAACGACGGCCAGCCGATGAGCGATGCAAAAATATGCCGCCGTACGGGCAAAAGCTCGACCGCTCACGATTTATGTGTTGCTCTTTTCGGAGAGTCCGTTTTTTTCTGTTTTGGCTTTCCAAAAAAAAAGGTCTTTTTGGTTAGGGAATTTCTAAAACCGTTCTTACGCTCCAGCAGAACGATCGGTAGAGCCACTGGGCTTTTTTTGGCTTTCCTTTTGGCGTCCGACCGTCAAGCGCCAGTAAATTAAAAGGTCCCGAAAAACAAGCTTAACCGCTGCGTAGGTAAAATTTGTGTTAAAATACGGTAGCAAAACGGTCTGCCTGAACCACCCGTTCCTTTGAGAGAACGGGAACCGAAGCAGCGAGCGAGCCGAAAATTATTATCCCAAACAAATGCGAAAACAAATCATTCGGAAAAGGGAATCGCGAGGTAACAGGCAACCGAAACTAGCTAATCTTGGATTTTTTGGGGCGAAAAAGAGAGAGAGAGAGAGCGAGGGATTCGAAACCGAAAATTAAGGTGTCGTCCTTAACTTTCAAACATTACAGAATCCGGCCCCGAAGTCCAGGTCCCAACAACACACATGCTTGGTAAACACAACAAAAAGCACTCGAAAGAAACAGATAGATAAGAGGCCGAGTTGATCGTTCTACGGGCCTGATTTCGGCACGAGCAAAAGAGAACTTACCTAAACGAAGCGGAAGAAGCGAGACCATCAACCTCGATCGTGCTCGAGTGGGAGGAAGAAGCAATTAAAACCAAAACAAATCATTTTAACGGCGGCACCCACCAACAAAACCCGTCGGTGTCGGGAAAAGGTGCTACCAGCTGAAGAACCCACCGAGAGAGAGAGAGAGCCATCGGGGCCGAAAGTTAAAGGAAAAATGGCACCCAAAATCTAGCACGCTCCGGTGGTATTGCAAAGATTTCGGAGGGTGAATATAAAACTATTCGAAAAGGCCAGGAATTTTACGAAAAAAAAAAGCATGATGGTACCCCGAAACGTCAGTCAAGTGCCGGTGGCGATTTGCTGGCGAAAAAATTAAGAGAACGAATAAAACAAAACCAGCACACACACACACGCACGAGTAGATAAGCGGGTCCCGGGGCAAGAATATGGAAACCGAGAACCTCTGGGCCGGAAAACGCGGCACAAACAACCGCCCCGGAACGAGCGAAGTCGAAATGAAGAAATTGAAAACGGCCATTAATCACCTCCGGTGTGTGTGTGTGCGTGGAATTTCTGAACGTTGGTGAGTCCTGTTAGAATTGCGATGGTGCGAGGTACGGGACCAGGATTCACTGGATCTCGGGCCACCGGATATTTTTCAACCACCTTCCCCGACTGTCGACTGTCGGAGAGGACCTCCGAAGAAGCCGGAGAAAGATTAGACACGAACCACTCTTTCACGCTTCGGAAAGAATTTCGGACTCATTGCCGAATTTTATGGTTATGGAAATTAACTGCTCAGGTTAGGATACAGCTTAGAGTTCCTGAGGACCAATTGCAAGACTCATGAAAAGGCAACATCTGTCCCGTTGTGGATGCTAATACTGTGAAATCGTATCGGAAAGGATCAAACGAAGTAAAAAAGGACACCCGGTGCCCGGGCCGGTGCGTAGTTGTAGCAGCGGTTGTGCCGAGCCAACGGTTAGGTGATCCGTACTGAATAAACAAAACACCAAATCCCTTCAGGAGCTAGATGTGTGACGTTGGATTGTTTTTGGTGCTGGTGCGAACCCCCGGGTGAAAATGATTAATGGTCCGGGCCGGCGGAAACCTAATCATGTTTTGCACATTTGAGTTAGGTTAGGGAACTGGGTTACTAATAGGATTTGATGTTCGGATTTTCTTTTTGTTTAGCCATGGTTTCTTATAACTTTTTTAACTAGAAATTTATTTAAGGATTGTTACAAATAGTATTTAAAAATGATTATGATTTTAATTCCTCTTTTGTTTATCTATTTGTACTAAAGAATTTCATAAAGATCTTAATTTCTACATCTCAATTTCGTCGCTTAGCCATGCATTGAAATCTTTCTGGCCCCTGATTCGCTTGGTCACTCACTTCGGCAAGCTTATTGTGCACTTTGCAGGCCATGTTTTGTCATGTTGTGAGTATGGAAAAGTATTTCATACCATACCGAGACCCACATTCCCTTCCTCAACCTCCCCTTCCTCCAGCGATCCCCCTTCATTCCACCCCGCCGGGTAGAAAATATAATTTATCATCTTTTATTATGAATTTTTCGGCGGAACGGAGAACGGAGCCCCCCTTTTTGGCAAACCACCGATCGCTCTATCGCTGTGCCGTGCAAACACACTTTCAAGCCTGCCGCAAAAGCCTGCTCAAACGCGTACAGAGTGAGAAATCGTGCGGGAAACAGACATGTTGCCAAGGGTGGATGAGAAGCTGAAGCGCAGCCAAGGAATAATCCATCCATCGCTTGTATCGATGGGGCTTTGAACATTTGTTTCGATTACAGTTTCATCCACACACACACACACACATTCCCGAAACTTTAGCGAACGAAAAAAAAACTTCTTAACCTTCTCTCTCTCTCTCTCTTTAACAGCTTGATTCTGTCCGCTTTCAGTTTCAGCTCCAAAAACCTTAAACCTACCACCACGGGAATGTGCTATTTTATTGTGCCAGCAGCAGGCTCGCACCTAGAGCGCTTCCTCGATCCTAGCAATCACCCTTGACCGGTCTCGGGGCGGTGGTTAGAGTTTGTGCGCGCTTTCAGCACCTTCCCGGGCCAGAAATTGGGGGGCCTAACTACAGCCAACGTACAACACACCGCGAACGGGGAAACACATGATGATGGTGGAGGATTCGTTTTTTTTTTTGGAAAGTGTTTGTGTTGGGCACGAGCGTGTTACGGACGAGAGGGAGCCGTTCTGTGGCTGGGCCCCGGATGACTAACGGGAAGGTGTGGCCAGGTTGCAACAATGATTGGCTGCTATTGATCACTCGCGGGAATCTGTGATGTGTCTGAGGAATATAGGGTTAGCGAGAGGGAGAAAGAGAGAGCGAGAAAGAGAGAGCGATCTGGTGTCAGATTAGCCTGTACTGCAGATTTGGCAAAGGCCCCCATTTTCACCTGGCACGCTTCGCATATTTTGATCTATTTACGGAAGATTGTTCAGGGATAGTTGTGTTTCAATAGAAGGCTTTATCAAACTACTTATTATTAAAATTAAACTATTTTCCTATTTATAAAGAGTTCTAGCCCTTGATGGAGCAGAATTCGTTAGTCAAAATTACTCTTTAGACATTCCTTTAGACAGCTTTTTTTCCAAGTCCAAGTGCTTCTAGAATTATTTTTGACATATTATATTATTGTCTAACAGTGATTAAATTTAAAAATGTTTTGCTTGAGACTGCCAAATTAACTTATTTCTTGAGCTGAGAGAGCTTTTTGATATGGGTTCGTCTAGGATTATTCAGATAATTCAGTCCGTATTGGAGCAGCATTTAATTATTACTGATTCTGATAAAAAAGTAAATAGTAAAAATTTTTGCTCTTTCGACATGATTTACATTTTCTCGTCAAGATGAAGTATACTGACACTTTATAGTTTAAATTATTTGGTTCTTTTACTTATGTGTTGCCCAAGGGTTGCGTCAAGGGTGTCTAGGATTGGATTGCACACAAAAAATCTTTTACGGGTCATATCGATACATATATAAAGCAAAGTAAAATAAACAAGGATATCAATGACGTAGTCAATAAAATTGAGTAAGAGAAACTTTATCTGTTAAATAAATTTTAAAGCTTAAATTGAAGTGCTTTGCTGTAAGTGAAATGCGTCCGAGGGATCCTAGAGGGATTCCTTGTGCAATATTGGCTTCTCGTTTTCTGTTTATCGACAACGACCTGGAGCTCATCATAATCTCCTCAGAAGAACTCTAGCTTTACACAGCCGTGGCGATTAGCTGTAATCGTCTCCTCGCGAGACAATCATAATCCCAGACAAGCGGACATCACAAGTTGTCTCAAGCTCATAAATGTTTATTGGGTTAGACATGTTTATTTATTTATTATAATCCGTCATTGAAGTCGAGCAAATTAAAGGTCAGATTGCTTTGGACGATAAACTCCAAAAGTTGCACGGAAAGTATATTTACTTGCCATATTTTAGTAAACGTATCGAGGAGTTGTAAGATGACATAATTCGTCCAGGTTATATGCCATTAAAAATTTTCTCCTATCCTTTAAAACCTCTGAAGAAATTTCACTGTAGTCAATAGTCTCAACATTTCTTTGCGGACCGCATTGAAAGGACTCGAGAATCTACAATCGGAAATGCGGATAGTCTGTAAGTATAACCTAACAAGGATTTAAATGTGTCAAATATGACATATGGCCAGAAGATGCCGTTCCTAAAGCAGTTGTAGAGGTTTTTGAGCAGAATATGCACTTACCAGCGAAGTAACTTGGTAGTACCGAGGGCATACCTCACACAGACTGTGTCAAACTATTGGATTCTGCAAAGATGGGACTGCAATATTTCAGACCAGTTCTATGTATAGATTGTCCATTTCATCTGAGGCAAAGATCATAGTCAGTTTAACCTGTATATTGTGCTTTTAATCTAGAACACATAAGTCAAGAAATTACTTAACGATTCGGCTAAGAAACCCTTTGCAATAATTTTTCGAGGACTTGAACCAAGACTTTTCCTCCATCTTGTGAGTTTTTTTCTCAAGCATAGTAAACTTGTTTGCTTTTTCATAAGCACAAATAACATTGATCCTACGGTGCTCGCTTTAATAGTCCATACTTCACTGCAACTTCTTCCGAATGTTCCGTTCTTGTTTCCTTGTTTCGCTTCTTCCTCGCACACAATCGAGGCAGGCACAAACACCGAAATGCTCATCAAAACGCGTGCAAAACGTCGCGACTAAACAAACGCAACAAGATGTGTCTCGTCATCGTGTCGCTGCCGCCTCGCAAACACACACACACACCCGGCAAGCCTTGTTTGCGCCAATAAAAGTGTCGACGAACTCAATTTCCTGCACGAGATCACGCGCCATCACAGCTCTGTCGCTTTCCCATCGCGAACTCAAGCGAGCGAGAGAGAAAAGGGGGGGTGAGAGGGGGGGGCGAGACGTGCTAACTAGATAAGCATAAGTGATCACGCGCACACGACTCGCACATAACGCGACTCGCTTGTAAAAACAAATCTTGGCCTGTACCCCAGCAAAAACGCAGTATCGATTGTTTGTGATCGGATTATCTCGTTTGTCGGGTGTACAGTCGCTCGCCAGTTTTGTTTATTGTTGGGTTTTGGTGGTTCGAGAAAAAAAGGGGCGAAAGAAAACACTCTTTTTTTGAAAATCATCCTTTTTCCTTCCCCCATCTCACTCCGCTTTCGCACCCTTTTTCCTCTTGTAGATTCTTGTAGAGATGGTTCCGCGATATGTGATCCGCTCGGATATTCATAATCAGCACTCAAGGAAGGGGGGAAAGTGGAGAAAAAGGAGGAGAAACGAAACCCCCACAAACCCACACACACACACGCACACGACCACATACACGAGGCCAGCTCTTCAACGCTCCCCCACTGGGGCGGTTTGACACATAGATTAGAATATTTGCGAAAATGCTCGTGTCAGAAATTAATTGGATTTTGCCGATTTGCCCAAGCCCCAACCGAGGTTCGCCCAAGCACTTTTGGAAGGTGTTCTTGTGCGGGTTTTAGGCCTGGGCTTAAGCGAATCCGAATCCGTCTATCTGTTTTTCTGTTCCGTCCGATCCGATTGATCATCTCGTCCCGTCTCGGCCATCGGAGTTGTGCGTCCAAGGAATGTGCCTTCGAAAGCCATCCTCCGTCCTGAACCGCGACCTCACGCGGTATTCGCCCGCGTTTTTTGTTGTGTTGTTGCGTAGCAGCGTGAGGTCACCGGAGCGGATTGTTTTGTATGTGGGTTTCCCGTGCGTGTGTGTGCTGAGGCTGTATCATCAACAGCATAACCCGGCCCTGTCAACCTTTCGGTGAGCGTGTGAGCGTGTTGCTTACAGGCGCACCGGGACAGCAGAAAATGGAATCAATTTTGGTACATGCGTTTTCGACGCTTGTGGAAGACATTTTGCTAACAAACAACACTATTTTCTGTATGCGAAAGTAGCGCAACAATGCGCAACGTGTTGATAGAGTTGTTAAGAGAATAAATTTCCATTCATCGCGTTGCGTTTGCTCTCCAATAGCTCTAGGGTGCTTCGCTTAATCCTAACATTCAACACTGGAATTGACGCAAGCATTCGCCCCAAATGACACACAAAGGAAAGCACACCGTTCGGTAACCGGACACACAATGAAGCACATAGAAAAATCATATTCATAACCGAAACGGACAGATATCGGTCGAGTTTGACCAACAGAACTGGAGCACATGGGGCGCGCGTTCAGCGTGATGTTCATGGCATCCGGCACCGACGATAGAATTGGCAAAACAAAGCCCGCTAGGTGTCCCCCCCCCCACCCCCCCCCCCCTCCCCACCCAGTGGTCCGGGAGCCAGTTGCCGACCAGCTCAATCGGATTAAGCGACACCCTGTGGGACGCTGTGGGTCGTCGCGCGCGCGCCCTCCTGAAAGCCTGACCAGCTGGTGAAAATATTTCTTCCCCAAAAATAACACAAAAAAATATTTCTCACCCAGCAAGAAGCGGTGCCCGGATAAATCGATCGATTCACGGTTGATCATGCGGTGAAAACAGGAAACGGTGCGCCGATACAAAAGAAATCGAATTTCGAACAGTGCGCGTCTGCACGCAGAACGCACCAACGACCCTTTGGCGGACAGAGGTCCGAGAGCGAGCGAGAGATGGAAAAACGAAACAATAGAACGCACCTTGTGCCACCTCCCACGGTGACCGTGGCGAAATGTGTGTGCCCCTGCCGATACCAAACTGCAAAAGACGGGAAAACGAACGCCGAAACACACAATTTGCCGTGCCGTGTTTCGGTAGTTCACGAAGCGGAAAATTGAGAAATAAAAGGATCGTGCGGCTCTCGGGGAAGCAGAGCAGTGAGTGAGGAAAGGGAGGGCACACAGGGAGGGGCGGTAATGAAAAAACACAGCACAACACTTGGAAGCACCTTTTTACAGCTTTAAATAGCAACTTCCTCCCGGCGATGACATTTCGGTATTTTTTTTTTACCCACGAATGGGGTTCGTCGCTTCCGATTCCGGCACCGGAATTGAAGTCGTTCGTTCTTCCACCCCGTACAGAAAAAAAACCCCTTCACCGTTCGGTGGTGGAATGCGCACTGCGTTAGAAAATAAAGCAATTCGTTTTGGGCACTTCCCACGTTACCCGAAGGGGGCCCAGGTTCTTGGAACAATCGGGCTCTCGGGATCGATCGCTCTACCGGAACGGGCCTACCGCTTTTTTCCTTTTCTGCCTGTACCTGTGCCTAAGCAGAAATTGTTGGGGGGCGTTTTGTTCCGAATGTACGAATCATTCCGGCAGCAGGTTGTCACGTTTTGAGGTTACACTACCTACCGCAAAATGCCGCCCACGAAAGGAAACCACCGGGGAAGGTATTCAAATTAAATTAGTGAAATGATTGGTGACGAGTTACGGTCATTATCGGTCAGTTGCTGGGGAGGAAACATTTTTTGCCCAGCGAAAAACAGAGAGCTGAAGTTTGATTGTTGGTTAAGAATAAAGTTTTTAGTTGGTCGTCCAAATGCGTCATTAGGAAACGATAAACCTTACTGATCAGGAGATGCTCGTCCGGGACCTCATCGTCTAGATGATTTGGTCGTATGAAGGACCTCGTCGTCCAAGATGGCTTTTCATCCAAAAAGCTCTTCTAGTCTAAGGGAACTCGTCATTTTAGATGCTTTGGCTTCCTGAATCATTTTTGTGTAAGACAACTCGTCGACCAAGAGATCTCAAGAGGGTTTAATGGACCAAAGACAGAGGCTGTAGCTACACCGGCCTTCACCCGGTAGGACCTTTCCGGACCTTGATACGATGAACAACCCATCCAGCTATGAGAAGAACTAAGTCATAGAAAGCTAGAAATAGCAGACGAAGTGCCAGAGAAGAAGAAGAAGAAGAAAAAGTCTTCCTAAGGACTCCCTTCACCAAGAATCCTTCAAATCAAACCGCTTGTGTCTACCACAAGACTTCGAAGTTTAAAGGACCAAGTCTTTTTAAGAACCATTTACGAAGAGACCTTGAAGTTAAAGAGGTGTCCTCCTCCCAGAGCCTCACTTAGTTAGAGATCTTGTCATCGAGTAAATCCAAGTGATTAAAAAATCCTCTCGTCCTCGTTTTGAGAATATATTGCCCACAGGAGTTCAAAAAGTTTGAAGACTCTGGATGCCCTAAGCCTTTTCTGCAATAGATTTTTACTAGTCTTGCTCCACAACTTGTAAATAATAATGTCAGTTTACCTGGTAGAATCTTTTGCGATTTAGTCTGGCAACTGTTAGAATATCTTAGGGACAATCTATCAGATCAGGCATCAGAGTCTTCAAGATATTAGTTTTTTTTAGTATCAACTAAGTGTGTATACCAATTAGACATCCAGGTAGAGAATATGAATCGCATACACTTCCAAAAAAGACTACTAAAAAAGTTAAGATAGTAAGTTATTTAGTTCATAGAGACTTTGAGTCACGAAACATCATTCGTCTCTTCTTAGACGCTAAAATATTGCCTTCTACATACTCCCTGAAGTTTGCATACACCTCGGAGACTAGCACCTAGTCTTGAAGCCGAGTCATACGTGCCAGTTCTTAATATACTACGTGCAATCTGAATAACCTACTTCTTCCGAAACCTCTTTTCGCAGCTATAGTTCAACCGGCCGGACCAAAAAGTCATTAGTGTCACATCATTAGTTGGCGGATTAACGTTTCCATCCCGTGGACAGTCCGCCCGATTGCGTAATGTCTCACATGCAAAAAACCCGATCACGGTGGTCAATCCATTACGCGTGGTGCCTCGATCCGCCGATTACTCCTCAGCTAGGGGGAACTGGTGGCAGAAACAAACAAAATGCTGCCACAGTAGGCACTAAACAGGCACTAAAACACACGTTTAAATGTGCACCGAACTGACCCGCTGGAAGTCAATTTGCAGCGAACGGTATGCCGTTTGGTTTGCTGTTGTCCGGTTCGGTTTGTGAACATAATGAGAATGTTTGCATAGCCTTAGCGCCATAAATATCAGCCACTTGTGTGCGCGGGGATGACATGGTTTCTGCTGATTATTCCGATCGGTTAATTGATCGTGCAGCGAAATCTAGGAGCATTAGTCATCAGGTGAGATTTTCTGGTGAGGTTAAAAACTCAAAGACGACATAATGAGAATGTTTGCATAGCCTTAGCGCCATAAATATCAGCCACTTGTGTGCGCGGGGATGACATGGTTTCTGCTGATTATTCCGATCGGTTAATTGATCGTGCAGCGAAATCTAGGAGCATTAGTCATCAGGTGAGATTTTCTGGTGAGGTTAAAAACTCAAAGACGCTGTTAATCGCTTGTACGAACATGTGTCCCGAAACAGAAAACTCACCAACAAACGATTATGCTGCCGTACCGAAAGCCAGCACCGGGTCACAGTTGGCAGATATAAATTGCTCCGTCGACAACGGCAAACAAAATAAATCGATACAGACACACACACAGTGCCATTACATGCTGAAATCGATACCGGGGCGCCACATCCACACGGTGGGTTCGAAAGTGAACTCAACAACGGCGTTGCAGTTGGTGCAAGCGAGAAGCGCCATGAGCGTGCCTTGGGTTGCTGTTGGCGGCGACAGGCTTATCATCATGTCAGCGGTGTAATGTCAACATTTGACACATGCTCCCAACTGTCATCCGGACGAGCCCATCGTTGTTGACAGCGTTCGGACAGTCTTCCCCGATCGATTACGTGACGACGAGTGCGAACGACGCTTCCCGATTGATTTTGCCAAGTTGGCTACTTTCGCTTTCATCTTTCTAATC
>KZ061593.1:398336-410817 GCA_002091835.1 Anopheles maculatus | reverse complement strand
GCAGGTTGTCACGTTTTGAGGTTACACTACCTACCGCAAAATGCCGCCCACGAAAGGAAACCACCGGGGAAGGTATTCAAATTAAATTAGTGAAATGATTGGTGACGAGTTACGGTCATTATCGGTCAGTTGCTGGGGAGGAAGCATTTTTTGCCCAGCGAAAAGACATAGAGCTGAAGTTTGACTGTTGGTTAAGAATAAAGTTTTTAGTTGGTCGTCTAAATGCGCCATTCGGAAACGATAAACGTTACTGATCAGGAGATGCGCATCCGGGACCTCATCGTCTAGATGATTTGGTCGTCCAAAGGATCTTGTTGTCCAAGATGTCGTGGCTTTGATTTCAAAAAACCCTTCGCTTCTAAAGGAGCTCGTATCTTCCTGAATCATTTTTGTGTAAGACAACTCGTCGACCAAGATATCTCAAGAGATTTCGATGGACCTAGTCGTTGTATGAGGTGATTTTATAGGAAGATTGATAGGGCATTGGCAGAGGTTTTAGCTGCGCCGTTTTTTTCACATCGATGTACTAGGAATCAAATCACATCTGGACCATCATTCCGTACACTGGACAAGCTAGCCAGCTATGAGTAAAACAAAATCTTAGAAAACTAGAAATAGCAATTGGAGTGCCAAAGAAGAAGAAGAATTTGAAGAAGTCTTACTAAGGACTTCCTCCATCAAGAAACCTTGTAGTCAAATCGGTTGTGACCAGAAGACTTCAAAGTTTAAAGGACCTCGTCTTTAAAAGAGTCCTTGAAGTTAAAGAGGTGTCCTCCTCCCAGAGCTTCACTTACTTAGAGATCACATGGTCTGAAAGGTTTCAAAGCTTTGGATGCCTTAAGTCTTTCATTCAATAGATCTCTTCTAGTCTAGAGCGACAAGATCCGTTTTGAGAATATATTGCCCACAGGAGTTCAAAAAGTTTGAAGACTCTGGATGCCCTAAGCCTTTTCTGCAATAGATTTTTACTAGTCTTGCTCCACAACTTGTAAATAATAATGTCAGTTTACCTGGTAGAATCTTTTGCGATTTAGTCTGGCAACTGTTAGAATATCTTAGGGACAATCTATCAGATCAGGCATCAGAGTCTTCAAGATATTAGTTTTTTTTAGTATCAACTAAGTGTGTATACCAATTAGACATCCAGGTAGAGAATATGAATCGCATACACTTCCAAAAAAGACTACTAAAAAAGTTAAGGTAGTAAGTTATTTAGTTCATAGAGACTTTGAGTCACGAAACATCTTTCGTCTCTTCTTAGACGCTGAAATATTGCCTTCTACATACTCCCAGAAGTTTGCATATATCTCGGAGACTAGCACCTAGTCTTGAAACCGAGTCATACGAGCCAGTTCTTAATATACTACGTGCAATCTGAATAACCTACTTCTTCCGAAACCTCTTTTCGCAGCTATAGTTAAACCGGCCGGACCAAAAAGTCATTAGTGTCACATCATTAGTTGGCGGATTAACGTTTCCATCCCGTAGACAGTCGGCCCGATTGCGTAATGTCTCACATGCAAAAAAAAACCCGATCACGGTGGTCAATCCATTACGCGTGGTGCCTCGATCCGCCGATTACTCCTCAGCTAGGGGGAACTGGTGGCAGAAACAAACAAAATGCTGCCACAGTAGGCACTAAACAGGCACTAAAACACACGTTTAAATGTGCACCGAACTGACCCGCTGGAAGTCAATTTGCAGCGAACGATATGCCGTTTGGTTTGCTGCTGTCCGGTTCGGTTTGTGAACATAATGAGAATGTTTGCATAGCCTTAGCGCCATAAATATCAGCCACTTGTGTGCGCGGGGATGACATGGTTTCTGCTGATTATTCCGATCGGTTAATTGATCGTTGCCGTTTGGTTTGCTGCTGTCCGGTTCGGTTTGTGAACATAATGAGAATGTTTGCATAGCCTTAGCGCCATAAATATCAGCCACTTGTGTGCGCGGGGATGACATGGTTTCTGCTGATTATTCCGATCGGTTAATTGATCGTGCAGCGAAATCTAGGAGCATTAGTCATCAGGTGAGATTTTCTGGTGAGGTTAAAAACTCAAAGACGCTGTTAATCGCTTGTACGAACATGTGTCCCGAAGCAGAAAACTCACCAACAAACGATTATGCTGCTGTACCGAAAGCCAGCACCGGGTCACAGTTGGCAGATATAAATTGCTCCGTCGACAACGGCAAACAAAATAAATCGATATAGACACACGCACAGTGCCATTACATGCTGAAATCGATACCGGGGCGCCACATCCACACGGTGGGTTCGAAAGTGAACTCAACAACGGCGTTGCAGTTGGTGCAAGCGAGAAGCGCCATGAGCGTGCCTTGGGTTGCTGTTGGCGGCGACAGGCTTATCATCATGTCAGCGGTGTAATGTCAACATTTGACACATGCTCCCAACTGTCATCCGGACGAGCCCATCGTTGTTGACAGCGTTCGGACAGTCTTCCCCGATCGATTACGTGACGACGAGTGCGAACGACGCTTCCCGATCGATTTTTGCCAAGTTGGCTACTTTCGCTTTCATCTTTCTAATCACCTGCTTCGAATGCTTTCAGGACAAGCAAATGCAACAAACTTCACGGCACGCTACGCTGCAGCTCTGATGTATTGCGATTGCGTTGCTGCTGTCAGTGGCACACGACTAATTGCTTGCCGCTTACTGTAATGCAAGCAAAAAATAAATCAGTAACGCAAGACACGGTCGGTTGGCCCAGTGTCGCAAGGGAAACGCTCATCCAGATCGTTGACAAATAGCGATGGTGTTGAAGGTTTATGGTGTAAGATTTGTATCAATTAGATAATTTTGTAGAGTTGATCGGTTGACTGCGAGATGTAAAGCTAGCTAGAAAATGACAAGGAACTCTTGTTGGTGACACCTCATTTGGTGGAGCTTTTAGAAACCTTCTTAATGTGGTCAGAAAACTCAAACCCAGGATCACCATCGCTACACCGTTTCGCCATAGGAAATAAATGTACTATTTATCAGCCACCCATTCGATGCCACACTTTATTTGTGCTGCCGGGCTGTGTATGTACATCCCGCCCGCTGCAGTATATAAATATTAAACCCTAGCCGGAAACGGCTGCAACGGCCCACAGCGACCGCAAAAACCCAAACCCAAACCAACCAACGCCACAGCCCTGAGAAGACAACTTTCGCGCACTGGCACAAACGGGTTGGATTATTTCCAAATGGCGTGCGCATCCCTCCGCACGCAAACTTCGCCCGATGCAACCGCACGCAGCACCGGCGACCAGCCGATGCCGCCGTCGGGTGTTCAATAAATAGTAAAATTTATGCAAATCACCTGCACTACGTGGCACGGTTCGGTTCGGTCCGGTCGGGAAAGGTGTGATCGAGAAGTATCTTTGATGGGACATAAACCAGTCAATTTAATCGACTAGTTTATGACTATTATGGAGATCCGTTGCGGGTTTGGCGGATTTTTGCACAAACACACAGAGAGACAGAGCGAGAGATGGTCTTGGCTAGCATTCAAACACACACACACAGTCTTGTTTTGTTAGGGGAATTGTTGGCTTCCAAGTTTCCGTTGGAACCGAAACGACTGCGCTGTGTGAACGCAACAAAAAGCAAGCGATCGAAAAGCGACAAATTGATGGAACGGTCGGGCACTGGTGGATGGACATTGGAGTGGGATATGACCAAGATTAAGAAGAGTGTTCGTCTCCATTCGGGCCTTGCAGGATATTTGCATTAATTTCGGACGCTTTCGGATGCTTCCGCGGATGTTTTGTGACCGGCAGGCTTTTAATAGTTGATTTTCGCACAGCGTTTTTGTTATGTTTTTTTTTAAGAAATAAAGAGAAAACTTTGTTTGTGTGATAAGAGTAGTGATAAAATCGATATGAGCAAATACTTTGAGCAGTATGCTACAGATTCATGAGTCAAATCAGATGTTCAGACTTTGGCTGATTGAGGGAGTTTTAGGCAGGCTTCAAATACTAGCAAACTTTAGCAAACTAGCAAAGTAGTGTTGGGTAAATCCGATTCAGATTCATGAATCTGAATGAATCTTTATGAATGACTCTGAATCTGTATTATAAAGATTCTTGAATCCCCAAACATTCATGAATCCTCAAAGATTCATGATCTACGTACAGATCGAACGAGTGGCGGATCAACCTAGGTGCGGAGGGAGCGGCCGCTCGGAGCCTCCCCGCTCGGGGCCTCGCCGAAGAGGTAAATCTTGGAATCTTGGAGGATTCATGAATCTTTTTGGAGTCGACTCATGAGTTGAATGACCCTTCACTGAAGATTCATATGAATGACTCTTTTGATAATATTCATTAAGCACAACACTAGTTTAAAGTGGTTACTCATATAAAGAATTCTCAAGAATTAACATGTAACATTATAGTTCAAAGGTTTTTAACTCAATTCGGCAAATAGTAATAATGACTCGGGAGGACTATTGAAGGCATTAAATGGGCAAGTTGTTGTGAGGAATTGATGCAAACATTATTTTATATGAATTTTCTGCACGTGCTGTTAGGTTGTCAGGAATTCTTGATAGTACTTAGTTTATCCCTAGGAAGATTTAACGATATCAGCAGCAGTGAAAGTGATAAAGTGCTTACGAAAAAACCAACTGGATCGTGCTCAAGAATCAATTGTCTCTAAATTCCTTTACGGGCCGGATAGCAGAGGATCAAAGGCTACATCCAGCTGTCTATCCAGCTACGAGTAGACTAAGTCCAGGAAGGGAGCAATGGCATGTCCAGACCTCTTAAAGCTCGTAGAGTCAAACAAGGATAAGTAGATAGAAATCTCTACTCCTTAACCTAGACAGGAAGGATAAGTAAATACCTCAAGCGCAGTCCTACTGCATTGTCTGTATCCTTTCCTCTGAATTCGACGTTCCTTCTCTTCTTTCCTCTATACCCATATGTAGCGGCTCAATCCAAATCCAGTCCGACTAGGAAATATAAACCTGCGTGTTTGTCAGCGGGAGTTGAAAGGTAGAGGACAGAAAAAAAAGAAAAAGAATGAAAGAGATCGACGCGTACAGAACGTAGGAGTAGTCGCTCGCTGGAGACAACGAAAATAAAGTGAAATAAAGTTTAATAAATGCGTAAAAAACATCGCACGGAGCCCAAACGCATTACATATATGTTCCTTCACGTCGTCTTCGTAATAGACCTCCTATCTTTATTCCCTCTCGGCATACGGTCTTTGGCCAGAAGGATCCCTGGTTGCGAGCATGCAATGCATTTACCCGGGTACACCATCTGTTTGACTTCAATTTCCCTGTTTCCCACTTCCAAGCTCTGTTATACAACTCCTCCTCACTACCTAATCTCTGTTGTATCCCATTGGCGTTCCTCCTTCCTTAGTAAATAAGAAATATAATTGTTAAACCCATAGTGGCAGACATTTAGAATAAATATAAACTAATACAAATAATCTCTCAGGAATCATTTGTCCGAAAATTGTAACTTTTAGACAGTGAACCTCTTGCTTCCATGAAATTCCCATTCCCACATTCATTTGAAAGCTTCAACTATTTGACGACTACTACTGATTATGCGGTAACAATAACAACTATGTGGTAACATTAAGTCTAGCTAGTCAAAAATGGCAGGCATGACCTAAGAGGTCGTTAGACCAAGAATGAAGAGAGCTATTAGCTATATGTTGCACTATTTGGTAAAATTTGGGGCTGTAATAATGGCAAAAACTTCAACAAAAGTATTAATTCATGAGAGCTCTTGATGATGACAGAACTCTTGTTAAATCATCTTTAATTTTCATTTCAACACGAAATTATAATATCAAATTCTAACAGAAAATCTTCCATGCTTTTCTGAAGCCAATTTCTCTTCTAATCCTATTCGAGTGCAACACACACCACAACAGTTGTACAGTGCACCAGGTCAAACCGGATTCAGACAACAACAAAACCATCACGAAAACGCTGACCCGTTTTACCGAAATGGCATTCTATATTTCATAATGATAAGTCTAATTTATAATCAGCTCCGAAAAACCTGAAAACCCCCCTATCCACGGCAGAACCGGGGCTAATCGTAAGCTGCTTCTGCGATGAGACACAGCATGCTATCAAAAACCAAAACCCGAAAAAAAGAACGCATCAGCTAGAAACAGCTCAGTCTGCGCCTGGGTCCAAGGTCAACCCAATTGAGCGATAATTAATTAGCGATTACCGAGGGGCGAACCAACAGTGGCTCACAGCAAAAATGACGTGATTCATGGCATGCCGTGGCTTGTGCCGAAAAAAAAACCTAGAAGAAGCTTGTCCATTAATAACGGGGTCAGCTCTTGGCTAGGAATGTTGATCCCTTGGAGCTGTCCGGGCTATCGATTCGCCAAAACCCTTTCTCTACAGCTTGAGCGGTGCCCTTGCCAAAAAGGATCGGCCAGCCCCCCCGTTGGTGTGGCTTTTGCGCTTCCGCTACGCTAATCAAATTTATCTAGTTTTGTTTCAAATCGGCAGTAATCAATTCCAGACGGTCCGGGCCAAATTCGAACGGCTCCTGTCCAAGTTATCGAAACTTGGTCGATAATAACTTGGACTTTGGAATATTTTCGATTGTGTGTGTGTGAGTTTTAGTTTTTCTTCGATCAAAATGATAAATTATCGGCTCATTCAACACAGTCACACACAAAAAGCACGGGAAATAATGTGTTTGTATCTCCACACACTTTCGATCGGGTTCATGTGAGAGGTTTCGGGGTTCTGTTAGAAGACTTACACTCATACATGCTAGACGTAGGGTGTGCTTCACTAGTAAAAAGGAGGCACAAAAAAACAAGCTAATAATTCCCATATTTATTGGATTTAAAAATATGGTTCACCGGCAAGACTGACTCACCTGGAAGCTTTGGAGGGGAGCAGATCGTACCACATGCTCTCACCATCGTATAAAGAACATTTATTCTCACTCCCATCCCACAACTTGGTACGTGCGAAGCCAATCGAAAGCGGCATTAGAATCATTTCATTTGCCGCATAGATTACCGCAACCCGAAGCAACCGAGCATAGAGAAACGTTAAAAGCATCAAAAGACTTGGAACAGTGGTCAAGCGACGAACCCACAAACAACAGGCGTATGTGCGGAAAACCGACATGGGGTTGGAGACGGAGTCAAACAAAAAGGAAACGGTCACCAACACCGAACCAACCGGTGACAAAACTAACGGATGCGGATTATTGGAGGTTAATTTTATGGCCAACCCTGAACCGGGCTGGCCCCCGGTGAACCGGAATTTGATGTAAAAATCTGCGCACCTCGCGATAGAGGAAAACGATCGCATTGCGTATCGGAATCGCAGCCGCCGACTCAGCATGAATAATCAATCGATACAGTCGACCGGTATCTACGGTGCCGATCTTTGCCCACCGACAGCAAAAAAAACGACAACCGAACAGCAACAGCACAAAAACAACAACATGACTGCCTAGATGACAAATTCCAGCGAGGAAGCTCCGGTGCGCTACGATAAGCGTTCGTTTTGGACGAGCATCGGTGATCGTGAGACGAAGACAAATTCCTTTCCGTGAAGGCACCAACCGCACCGGCACCCAAAAAATAGATTGCGATCGAGACAGGAACAGCGCAAAAAAAAAAACAGACACAGATCGACCGATTCCGAAGGGAAACCCAAATTAGTCACATGTTTATGGTGATTTTGTCGCTCGTCTTCGGGACGTTGAGCCTTTGTTTTTTGTTCCCAGCCCAGATTGCCGATCGAAATCTGCTGGGCGGATCCGGCGAATGATCGACATGATCGTGTCGCGATCGCCATTTGCGACAACACCACAGTCTGCGCCGCGTTGTTACTTGCCTGCTAGTTGAGGAGGACTTTATTATTTACACGTGTGAACCATGGTTGCGTAAAATCACTCACACCCCGGCAGTTTTAACAGCGAACCCATAAACGTTTGATTCTGCTGATTGGTGATTTGTTGGGGTTTGTTGGTTGGTTGTCGCAAATAAATCGCGTGCCCATCGAAACGTACATCACACACGCGCGCGCTCTCGCTTTCCCAACGCAAGATCGTATCGCTGCGAATGCGCTCGATTAAAGGAAGCGTAAAGTGATTTGTAGCCTTGTTTGACGGAAGAACAAAAGCACGGCTACTAATTAAGACCGCTACTACAAGACATTCGGGAGACCGAACTAACCACGAATATGGTGGTAGGAAATGAGTTCATCCGAGTGTCTGGGGCCACGATTTTGCGTAAAGATTCCCAATTTGCTGGTGTTTTCGGAGCCTTGAGTTTCGCCGACTGCAGAAGAAGCCCTTGAACTGGACTGAATCTCTTCTCTAGAATCCACCTAGAGTGGGTAATAATTTACTCAAATGAATATTATTTTTTTAGAACGAAATTTTGTTAAACTTATCTAGAAATCAACAAAAAAATAGATTTCTCCTCAAGAAAAACTTAAATATCAGTAACTTATGCTCATTCTTCAGCGTCCTTAAGAACAAAACCTCCCAAACCAGCATCAACGCTTAGTCAAATTCGCAAACTCTCGTGCCGGATCCAACAGCCGGAGACATAAATCACGTCCTAGACAGCCGCCACCGAAAAGCCCGGACCGAAAAACCAACCGCAGGCAAGCAAGCCGCGTGTCGTGTACTCAATTTCGGCTGAACAAATTTGAATAAAGCGACTTTGGTGCGCGAAAGATTTACCGCCACCGATCAAACCCGATCGACCGAACTGGCGAGGAAGCGGAAACAAGCGGGTACGAGTGTACCCGGGGCCTTTGGATGATTCTCATTAACCTCGATCGGGATAGGAATCTGGGAAGTTCTGGTGAAGCTCTTGCGTACAGTGAGAGTCTCAATTTCTCTGCAGACGACATAATGCCTTGCGAAAATCATGAGACCCACAAGCAAGAATTGATCGATGTAATGGCTCGGTGCGAAGTGACTTTTATTTGCATCACCTTTCCGATCAATATTTACGTCCGCTGACCTAATGAACTACTGTTTGTTTGACATCCGCCACCCGGTTTCACTTGCCAGTTAGTGGGTCAGCAGTGCCAAACCAATCACCTAACGGATCACGGCTGAAAGGGTCTGCGTCAAACGCCGTCAAACTCGCGGTGCGCTTGGCCACTAATTGTGTGGGAGTCTCAGAAAGAAACGGTCACTTCTGTCATGACTACCGGGCGTAAACCGGAGGTTTAACCAATAAATAAATCATAACCGCAAGTAGTCAGGATGTGTGCTACTCCCGCAGAGACTAGCGAAAATAGGATGGAAACCCACCGCTGGAAAAGGAAAAGCTAAGACGTTTCTCTCATTCTTTCTCCCTCTTCTGTGTTTTGGAATCGATCTTGAAGACCCAGACAAGCATTGGGGACCTTTTATTGCGCGAACCCGAGTGCCACTTCTTCACACGCTTCGGCAATGCTCCAAGTCCGCAGTCCAGGTCGTCCTCGACTGCTGCTGTAGTTACGAACTGCGCCCCCAAGCAATACGGCTTCAGTTGCATTGACGGACGTAAATGACGTTCCACCAGCGCGCCCGTCCACTGTACGCATCGTCCGGCGCAAAACGGATTAGCTTCCGTAACTGCACCATCGCCACGGCAGGTCACATCCGTCACAAACGCTTTATGACAGAAATATTTAAAGCATCGTTAAACTTTTTTTGTGTTGTTGTTGCGCCACCGACCGCCTGGCGCGCCGGTGTCACTGCCGGTTGCCAGACAGCAGTCGCAAATGTTGCATTTTAAAATCGGTGCCAAACAAATTGGTCGTAAAACGGAACTGTGCTGTGCAGTTCGTTCTTAGTTTTGCTTTTGTGCCTTCCCACTATCTACTGCTTTAATGGTTTCGCATTTTTTTTTTAGGTGTTGTGGCTTTCCCTTGCGCTTGGTTTTAACTTTCATTGTATTTGGTACTGTTTTGCTGTTTACCGATGGAAAACGGGTACATTCCTTGAAACATTCCTCTTTACTTTTGCATTTAAATAAGACAATTAAGGTGTGGCTCTTATTTTTAACTAGTCGTCGAAGTCGTCCTGTAAGTATAGTTTGTCCTTTTTTAGTTCACCTGATTGGATATCCCGAAGGTTTTGAGCAGGTTTCAACATAGTTTTTAATTTGTCTTGGAGTTTATTGACAGTTTGCTTGTTTTGTTATCATTTTTAATGGCAATAGCCAGAAGAATAGCTATTAAGAAGCACTGTTGCAAAACTAAAGTGAAGCAATATTAAATTAGCTCAAGAAAATTATGAAATGCATGTCTTACGTTTAAAATTGATTAACATAAGTTGACAATAAATATGCTTCAGAAAGCTTCAACGAATCACGTCATTTCTGTGTTTCTTTCGTATATTTGTATCAAGAGTCGCTTCAAGCGCAAGGTCTACAAGCTATAATGGTAATGGCTAGCAGGCAATTAGACTTGTCCTGCTCCGGTACGCTGGTCATGTCATGAGAATGACTCCGGACAACTCAGCCCGTAAAGTCCTTTTTGGCTGTCGACATGGGCAGATGAGGCGTCGTAGCCCTAAACTATGGTGTTGATGTGTCCACCAGAACAGCCAGAAACTGATAGACGAGCGGAATCGACAGTTTCTGTAGGTATCCTAGACTCCTAGTAAGTAAGTAAGTATTCGTAGACCTCAAAAGCATATTTGGAAGATTTGCGTTCCAAGATTTGGAACATCCTTTATCGTACTAATGCCGTGCTTTAATCATGGCTGTCGTAAACATAAAATATTCGTATATTTTACAACTTTATCTGGACCTTCTAAATCAGCTGCTAGTCCTGAACGTTTGGGCAACATCTTCATAAATTATTTATTATTTACCAAGAAATTCTAATAGTCGATCGTGACTTCAATTGAAAGTCAATGCAATCAAGGACGCGCTCACCTTGGAAACGACTATGTATGTGCTGACTCCTGGAACAAATTGTTGGGACTTTAAATCCATAAAGCATTAAAGACTCAATTTCTCTTCTCCAGACTCTGCTCCAATATACAGTCATACAACAGTCTAGACTGGAATCAATCTCTAATAAGAAAATTGATAACATTTTTTAGAACATAAAGCAGCTATTACAAGTCGTCAAGATGTGTTTCAATATCTCCATGCTTACTCTTAAAAATAAATTTGATATTACGAGCAAGATCTTGGCATATCTTGGCCATAGCTTTTCCAAACAAATAGTAGTTATGATAAAATGTATTCTTCACACATAACTTCGACCTCTCCTCAGACTCTACAACCACGAGAGCTCTTGAGTTGCCATTAACTGACTTTCCTTAACTTCGTTTGACCCGTTGTTGGTTAGTCAGTCCTGCTTACGGAGAGACGATCTTCACAAAAAATAGTGCATATATAAGGAGGACCTAGGACTCTTGGTTCTCTAATGAATAATCATAACACTGTTCCCATATTTTAATGCGTGATTATGTGAAATAAGGATTATAAATTTAAAACACATCCAATCTGTGAAACACACTAAAGATTATTGTGCCCTACACGTTAACAAACTTCTAAACGTTTTCGTTAATATTTTGGACAGCCTCAACAATTATGAAAATTTGTCAAAATTCTAATTTCAACCGACTGTCTTTGATTCATTTTGTTGAATTTATTTTTGAATTGTTGGTAAACTTCTTTGTGAAATAATATCTACGGTTTTATATATTTTTGTATTTAAACGTTAATTTCAAACATAAGAAAACTCATCACAGGAAACTCATAAATTAAAACGCAACAAAAAAACAAGTCCCAATAAATAAATCCTCCATCTAAATATGATCTTCCCGGTGTACGAACGAACCATCGCTCACAAGAACTAAACACCGTGGCGAAGAGTTACGCATTTTCCCTTCCGGGTAAAACACGACATTTACAAAACGACGACACCGTCCAACCGTCGCCCAGTGCATACCAGAATGCCTCCGCCACCGTCCCCCCCAAACACTTCCCCATTCCCCCGTACAGAGCACAGCTAATCGATCAACACACACACTCACACACTTGGGGAGCCCTGCGACGCCAAAAACGCCACAACGGACGGATCTCGGTGCATGCGAGCAACAGAAAGGAATTTAAATGCAACCAAACACCAAAACCGACGAAAACGAAGGCAAAGAAACCGTGTGGCCGAGCGCGCGCATATGAAAAGTGAACCTGTCCATCAACTGGCAGGGTCTGCAAAACTGCAACTTTATGGTTGCCGGGCGCGGCGGTGCGGTGGGCTTTAAGATTTATCGTGCTCGACAACCGATCGATGAAGTAACAATTGAGTGAACAAACCTCGTACAACCCGAAAAAAAACTGCGATCATGCAAAAACACAGGGGGGGGATCGACCGCCGGAACATGACAGGCTACGATGAGCGGTCCTCACAACTCTTGGGGGGAAATAGGGGGATGAGGAAAGGGGTGGTGATGTGAAGATGGAAAGAGAATGCAACGCTTCCCGTCAGTCGCCAGCGCACAC
>KZ061593.1:372083-398203 GCA_002091835.1 Anopheles maculatus | reverse complement strand
TATTGCTCGTGTCTCGTGTGGTTCAAGTGTACCACGATTTGCATAATGCTCGTTGGCAAGAACCCGCCGCTTCCCTTCCGTCCTCGCCGTCCGTTTCCAGTCCTCCTTCCTGCGAACGGTGATCGGTTTTATGGTCGTGTTGCTTGCTTCGTTCGCCAAAGGAAGTGGCAGGAAGAAGGCCATTCCCGACGCCGTCCCGGACCGATCGATGGCCGAACGGAACGAATGGACGGGGGTTTCGGTCTGGTATGCCGAACGAAATGTCCTCCGGCGGAACACCGACCCGTCCGAGCAGGTTGATGCGCCCGGCTTTCGCCACGCCACGACGAAACGTTCTGGTTTTAGAATATTTTATAAACCATACACCTCCACCGGAGTGATCCTCTTGTTGGTGTTCTTTTTGTATTTGCATTTACATGTGTGTGTGTGTGTGTGTTTCTTTCTTAAGACTGTTGGCTGCCGGGCTGCTGCTTGACTGCTGCTGCCGTCGTTTAGCCTGGCGGTCAAATCCATCGGATCCCACCGCTAGATTGCGTACTAATCAATTATGTAAATTATGGGCCTCTCGTCAAAAGTCTGCCACCACTACCACATCCAACCGGGGGCCAATACCGACCTGATTCGCTTACGCGAATGGCGGAATCGGTCGCCCTGCTACCCAACGCTACCCAACCATCAATTTGTTTTAGAATGTTGCTGATTGATAAATTGCTGCTTTAGTGACCCGAGCGAGTCCTTGTTTTCGGTGAATCTATCAACCGAGGATGCTGGATGCCGTTAGAAAATGCCGTCCGGTACGGTATTGCAGTTTGATGGCCGGTAACCAGAACGGGGCTTTAAATGCTAGCCGCCGGTAGTGTCGATTCTGGCGACGGCGATCCCGATCCCGACTGATTTAATACCACCAACGCGTACGAATCACTTCTGACACTTTAGACAGCGCAGTAGCGAATGGATTCGCTGTCGTGTGTAGTGTGCGAACCTTGGCTTGGGTTTCGGATGGACGTGCAACTGTGCCAGAACTTAGTTAATATTCAGCTCAGCAGGTCGCGACGCGCTGCTAGTGTGATCGCGCTGTGACGATATGTGGTAGGTTTCGTTGGCGAATTATGGTGAATTGTTGTGGCTGCGAATTTCCCACAAGATATGCTCGCGGATATTTATTGTAATATTTCTGAGAACATAAAGTCTTCATATTCTGCAACAAAACATAGAGATATTTTATATTATCTTAAGATATAAAAAATACTCAGAGATCTCCTTAAACTTTATTGCTTTGGATGTATTCGAAGCTACGCAAAATTCATTGCTGTTCTATTTTATGTAAAACGATACTCAAGAACGCATTTCCTCAGTTCTTTTGCAATAAATGTACAGTTTGCTGTTCCTTTTTTGAAAAAATCTTTGTAGAAACATGGAACTAGAGAAGTTTAATGTAATATTTAAATATATTTGTACTTATAAGTCCTTTTCTCTACTTAAAAGTATCAGTATGTCCAGTAAACTAAACACCGAATGGCCGGAAAGACATAATAAATTATTAAGTTCACATGAAAAAGAATAATTCGGAGGACTTTATCTTACAAATATTGTTCTCTAAACCAAAAAGAATTAAAAAATAACTGAAAGAAAGGACCAAATATTACTTTCATATAATTTGTTGAAGAGCTACATTGAGATATCAATCTTAAATTGACACTACACGGGATGAGAATGGATAAGCAATAGAACAGAACCAATAACATTTTCCACAGTGTATTAAATGTATTAAGGTTATGATGACGATGTTCAAAGACTAACCTTTAATATGCTAAAAACTTGAATGATAGATTTGAGCAAAAAGAGCCCAGTCAATTACCGATCTTTGTGGTACTAAACCTATTCGTAGATTTGGAGATAAAAGGATTTGTGGCATTTCTTAAAGTTTATAATGAGCATTCAATGCTTATCCCGTCGAACCGTCGACAAGAACGCAGTACTGACTAACCAACTGTAGCATCCACAATGCTATACATATGCTAAACCAAACTTTCGATATAGCACGAGACAGTACACATCAAAACTAAAGCAGCAGGTTAATACCCGACAATAAAACCAAAGCAAAGTAAACGATATTTGTCAAGTATGCAACAATCGCATGAATAGCAATTTCGTCCAAACACCCATTACAGCATAAACAACGAAACACCGACCAGCGCACTCGGCTAGCGAGCGGCGCAAAGCAACACGAAACCGAAAAGACAGCTTAGTCAGCAGCTGAACAGAAACGAACAAATCCATCCACACGTATCAAATAGAACAATATTGCATAACGATACCCGACAGTTTGTTAGCGACAATAACCTTAAGTTCCTGTCTCCATACGAAAAGTGCTGAAAGCAATTTTATGAACGCATAAGGTTAACGAACAGACAAACGGTAGGGCTCTGAGCCAACGAACAAATAACACAACCCGTGGAACCCCCCAGACGTAACTTGAAACTTTTGTTTACGACAAAGCTTTACACTCTTGCTACCAACTAGGTAAATTGTTAAGCAACATAGCCAGGCGATATAAAAAATGTTTCCAAGTTAACGTTCGGACAGTTTAACCTAAATTAAGGAAAATGAACTTATTGTAAATCGGTGAAAAATTGATATAAATAAAACCCGTCTTTCCCAGCCAACAAAGTTGGTTTTTTGGGTTTAGACTTGACACAACTCTACACCTGGCGTCCAATTCACTTCAAGAACTTTGAGTGTCCCCCTACCCAAGGTAAGGCCTCAAAGATTCCAACGAGCTAGTAAGGGATGTTCCTTCCGAACATCTAAAGTCGCCTAGCCGACTTAATTCGCCGATGAGCATCGAGAGTCCCCCTACCCAAGGTAAGGCCTCGATGTCTCCAACGTACCAGTAAGGGAGATTCTCCTCTAGAATCTCCACGGCTGCCTGGACAGTCGAATTGAGGTAGAATTGGCCGGCCAGCATCTGTTGTCGTTCTCGTCAAAGCGCCAAAGTAACCACGTAAGTAATGCGCAACCGAGAACACGCTATGCGCGATCACTTCAAAGCGTCTCGTCGCGTCACAGTCCGATCGTGGAGATGTTCCTCCCGTGCCTCCTCGTCGACCGACTTTACACAACTACAGGAATACAAAAGAGGTCAAAGAAGGCAAGTGAACTTCAAGTACTTAAATTAATAAAATATCTACAATTTACAAGGTTCGCTTAAATAAATCATAAAACTTTTCTTATGGAAAGCTCATCGAAGGATGTTAATTACAATTCAATCTGTTTCCACTAACTATAAATGAAGTGTCGAGTTGTATTCGAGACACGCATATTTCTCTGGTCCTCTGTATTTCCATACTATGATCCAGAAATCGAACCTGATGCAGTACTTGTCATGCTGATGTTGATGATAAAGGAAAGACGCGAGAAAACTAATCGAGAAAGTTGATATTTGAAGAGTATAATAAATATATTCAATCTTTCATTATGATTTATATTTTATTCTATTCTTTAAAACATTAAGTTTGCCCATCAGCTAGCTCGGTTATAATAAATGGTAGAACCCAAAGCCTCTACAAATAAACAAAAAAAAAGGTTATAATAAATGTTTTTTTAAAGATATGCAACAGAAGGTTAAAATGTTGCTGACGATATTTAAATATTTTAGAACACTTATTCCTTTTTACAACTGTCATAGTTTTAGTGTTTTGTTGTCTTGGATTTTTTTAGATTTTAAATCAGTGACGAAATTAATAAATTCTTCCCCAACTTATGTCAAAGGAGTCCTTACTAATGTGCTCAAATCCTACCTAAATCATACATAGCTTCTGCTTGTGAAAACTAAAGATGATCCTAACAAACTTGGGTATTTAAACTAACCCTGTCTTTCTTCTTTCACATTCAAACGCAGCTCAATCTAAGCATTTTACTTAACAACAATTAATTCTAAACTGTGAGGCAATCATTAGCTACAATCTCGACGTGAATATGACCTTACCTTCGGATTATTATTATTCTTCCGAATCACATCTATATTCGCGCGGCATACGATCCCAGGAAACTCAGCGTACACCGGACGCTTTTCCATGAATGAGGGTTTGTGCTGTGAGAACTTCTTCACACATGCTTTCGAACCAAAAGTCTCCCACCATCCGACCAGTACGCCCTGTTGTACTGCAGCATATCCTCACGTTAGTGTGCAACGTTGTATACGTCTGGTGGCGAAGTGTTTTGGCTTCAACCTGCCACCGGTGGCAACTTTGTAGTGACCTTGGAAGATGTTTTGCTTGCCTCGTTCGTCCTCCCGTCGGTTGACCGATACTTGTTCCTTTGTGCTAGAACTCGCTTCCCTTCTAGTGTCCTTTCCCCACCCGATTGGTTTCAAGTTTCCAATCCCTCTAGGGGATCGTCCGAGAACTAAAAACACCCGCCGCCACTCCACAATCGATCACGCCCCAAAAACCGACCAGGGTTCGTCGCTTACCGTCGGTTCTTCGTGCGACTGGTTGATGGCTGGTGGTCGTTCTCGGGCGCGCGCGCTCTCAGCCAACACAACGCCAACGCCATCGTTCACCGCATTCGATACGCACCACGCAACACGCAAGCGCGGTGGACGATGCATGAATTATAAATGAACCATAACCCGTCATTCAGTGATTTATCGTGTTGGCATTTTCGCTCGAGGATCCCGCACACCGCGAACATGTCCACCGCGTTCGTCCGTTCGTCGAGGCGGATCCACCGTCCACGTCCGCTCGATCCAATCGATCAAACCGTCGACCAACACCGGCCAGATGTCGATGTGTGTTGCGCTGAAAGAACTTTCCCCCCTTCGAAGTGGCAATCTTCCTGTGTGTGTGTGTGTGTGTGTGTGTGTGTGGCTCTACACGCAGCTAGCATATGATCAAACAAGCTCCAAACGAAAACGCCAGCGGTCAATAGATCAACCCAATGACTTGCAATCGCGCGACCGACGGCTAACCAACCGGGAACCCGCTGTTTTCCAGGAGGCGCAAAATTTCACCGTATCGACCACTGGGGGGGGTGACCGCGTTGTGCAGATCGCCCGGCGAGAACGGGCGACGGGGAGTTAAAATAAAATAATAATCGTATAATCATAATCGCGCACGCCGAACGGTCGCGTACTGCACACACCGGACAACACCGTGCAGTCAATCATGTGCCGCATGTGGTTCCGTTGCACCGAGCCGCCGTGTATGGAACCGCACACACATACCGTGCTGCCAGCCGGGTGCATCGATGCTCGGAAAATGCGGGCCGCGGGCAAAGGAAACGGTCGGGTTGGGGCAGCGCCGGCTCGCTGTTAGAGAAAATCCCGCGAAGCCGGTTTACTGTGCCGCAACAACAACAAAAAACACACGGAGGCGATACTAAAGAAGTCGTACAAGTAGCATTCGAATCGAAGAACCCAGTCCAACCCAGAAGTCGCATCTCATCCGGCCCGATACCGATCCTACCAGGCCGGATCGCTTTTCTCGCACAACGCGCGCGCCTGTGTGTGTGTGCATCATTCGGTAAGTGTTACTGGCTGGTGTACGATTCAAATCGGAAAACGGGAACCGCAAGGCGGTAGCAATCGTTTTAAAAGTGTTTACCCCGCAAAAGCACTTCACTTCACATGCAGGCAATACACGCAGCCACCATTTATGCTAATCTCCCTCAAGGGTTTGGCATGACAGAGAGAGAGAGAGAGAGAGAGAGGGAAATGAGGGTATCATTGGTAAGCCGGGGAACATGTGTACATGCGATGTATGGACATGTGATCTTGAGCTTCAGGCTGGCCGGACGTGAAAGATGGCACTATATGAAACGATGGGTCTTACGGAGCGAAGAATTTATCCAACGGATTGGCGAAAGCGCATTTTGCGATTGAGATGAGTTAGGCATCGTTGGTGAAGGTACTTTCAGATAATGTTTAAGTTTGTCAGTGTATTTCGCAAACATCTTTCAAGATTTTATTTCTAAAAACTATTTTAACATGTTGTTTTATTTACGATTAGTCTTAGATTCAGAGCTCCCTTGTAGGTTGTTTTGTTTCATATCTGGTATATTTTTTCTGTTAAATTTAAAAAAAACTGCAACATGATGTCCAGCACTTCAATATTGCATAAAAACCTGAGCCTTAGAAGACAGTTGAAGGTACAAAATTGGTCAAAAAATAATTGAAATTTCGCTAGCAGCTTCGAAACTAGTTGATTCTTACTAAGATATAGGAGCGTTTCCGATCTCTAAGCTAATCGTAGTACGTAAGGCACGAATGCATGCAAAAATAAGTTTGAATAAAATAAGATGCAAGTCAGAAACCGAACGGAAAGCATTGGTTACATTGAGAACAATCATCAATTCGTTTACAAGGAGATAGATAAGAATCCTTTGAAGTGCAGAACGTGAGTTGTTAGTTTGATAGACCAGACGACAAACACAAATCTACTAGGGTTTATGAAAAGATGCTTATGACTGACGATAACAAGCACTGTATATTTTCAGTTCGAGGTGTCTTCGAAATACTCGACCCTTGTGTGTTTGTAAATGTCGATTAATTTCGTTTCATAGAGGCATACGTAATGTGATTGTTTACTATAAAGTTGACAAGTACGCACTGGAACGTATCTGTTCTTCTTAAGACTTTAATATCCAACTTGATAGCAGCCTAAGTTTGAGGTCTACTATCGAATCAGTACCAAGTGTTAGGTCTTACACAACGTACAAAAAGAGACTTGATATTCTCATGAAAATGCTGGTTTAAAGCAGTTCCGGAGATACATAGATGATCGACACGTCTAGAAGCGATCCAACAGAATCTAATTCGATGTGCAATAAGGCTACTTCTTTCGATAAATGGGTAATACTTGACCATCGTATGAAGCCAGTAGCTTGTTTGTTAGGGCCCCCACACAGTGTCAACTCGTCTTAATACATCTTAGGGTCATCCTCTTAGAAATTAGAGAATCGGCGTTCCCACTTACGCATTAATGGTGTTTGATTTTGAGCTTTCCAATTTTAATATGTCAAAGTCTGCCTTTTGTGAACGTCTTGTACACGAATGTATAAACCAAATAAATTATTTAATCTAAATACTGAACAAAATTACAATGCCCGTGGCAATAAAAATCCTTCTTCTTCCTTGGTACTACATCCTCGTGAGGTCTTGGCCTGCTATAACTAGCTTTTTGTGACTTAGTTTTACCCGTAGCTTGATAGTCAGTCGTATGTACGGGGAGGACGGTATTTGAACCTTGGTCCTGCAGTGTGTTATATCCTACAATATCTCAATTATAGCAGCGTATCTCGGAATGTTTTTAAGGATTTGAAAAATTTGTATGTCCTTAAAAAATTGAACAACTTATTCACACAACTCATCCTGTAGCTGGAAAGTAAACGATTTGGGTCTCCACAAAAAAAGACATAGTTTTTGTGACAAACAGTGGTAAAATAAACCAAGATACTATTCAACTAACATTACTTTCTAACCATTCACATTTTGATGCGAATTTCTCGTTTAAAATTGCCCTTTTATTATGCACGATTGCCTTGAGAACTTACTTAGATTGAGCAGTTTTGCATCATCAATTATTCCCAAGAGAATTCTTTCGGCACTCAGCACATACTTACACACAGAATGAGCACAATTTATTTCTTTCTTCCTGCCTATGTTGAGCCGACTCGATTGTGCGTACGTACAATAATTGAGCCCCGAATGTCTTTGAGGTTCCTCCATTTTACAATTGAACTTCAAACGTCCCTACGGCCCGACCGGCCACCGAGACTCTCTAGATGCTGTATCATTGGCTTGACCTTGAACACTCCTCCACCATTGTGCGCACCATTGCGCACACACCAAAACTGTCCAATTCCATAATCCCAACCGATTCGATATTTATTTCTTCTCCACCATCTCCACAACCTCAGCCCCATTGCCACACTACCCACCCACCATTCTTTTCATCACCGCTGATGGGCCGCGCTCGCGCGCTTCCTTCCCTTCTAATGTCGCTTCCTCCACTCTCACAAAATCCGAAATCAAACGACACAAACGGCATACACACAAACAGTTCATGCAAATCATCATTCCTGGCAAGAGAATAGTGGGCCACCAGAAGAAGAAAAAAATACACCCCTGTTCTCGCCTTTATCGTGTCCAAAGCAAGCCATGCAAGCGGCTGCGAGATAAAGATTATTAAATTCAATTAAATCCCTATTCAAGCAGAGCCCTTTTTCAGCGGTTCCAGGTCCAGAGGTTCGGCCGGTCACGTTCCGGCGGTACCGGCAAGCATCACGAGCGGACGCGCGCACGCAAAAAAAAAAAGCAACCCAAAACCGTGGCTTTGGGCGCAGTCAGAAGAGACGGAAACCCGAAAAGTCAGCCGGACAAAAAAAAACGAACGTTCTCATTGATCCTTCATCTTTCCGAGGTTTTGTTGCTGTAGCTAGTTGATCTGATCCTCTTGCAAAGCCACACACAAGCACGCAACCAAGCAAGACAAACTCTGTGAGCTTCGAAATCCCGAAAAACCGAAATAGAACCGAACGCCCGACAAGAGCGTTTCCTCCTTTCAACAGCTTATCGTTTGAGATGGGAACGTAGTTTGGGCCATCGTCTGGTTGTTCTGGAGGCTCACAAGAAGAGAAAGATTCATCAATGTTGCTTCGGAATCTTCTCATAGACACACACACACACAGAGACAAGCAGTCACACTTTAATCCATCACCTCGAAAACGGAAAATCTTCTGGTTCTGTATCTCTCACACCTCCTCTTCTTCTCTCGTCTGCCCCACGGGACAGGGGGGGATCGCCTTCACCCTTGGGCGGTGGGTATCATCTTCTAATTTACTCAGCAACTCGGTGCCCAGCGTCTGCTGTTTTTTCTTTCGTTTCTCGAAAAAAAGGCGCACGAACATTAATCTTTGTTAGAAGCAAATCCGTCTTCTCGGCGCGCGCGCGCACGCTCGCACACACTAGATTGCGCTCTTGTGCGCATTGTGCGCATTGATTGTTCACGCGTAATGCCATCACCATCGCGCCCTCAAGCCCGGTCGGTGTTGTGTTCAGAATGTGCGACCACATCAGCAGCCCGTGCATGGTTCGGTGCGGTTCGTCGCCTAGCGAGTCGTTGAAATCTTTCGGTCTCTACAACCGCAAAACGGCACCAGTTTCAAAGTGTTCGCATTGATGGCGTTCAAAGATTGCCGGCCGAAAACTGTTCCTGCCTTGCCGATGAATGACAGCACGAGAGCGGCAGCTGCGGTGCGCTTTTCCGATGTAAATCGGTGTAAAGGGTACTCTGTCTGTGCCCCTCCGTTTGCCGATAGGACCGATGCAAAAGGCCAATGCCTTGACCCGAAAAGTCTATTAATAACTCGCCTATCCCCCCGTTCTGCTTCTCTCTCCGTGCCTTCGTTTTGATTAGGACGAACGAAGGGGAACCGAACGGTTTTCGGGGAGTATTGACTTTTATTTTCATCGACTCGTTGAGTGAGGGATATTAAATGATCGTGCCTGTTTGGTGGGATCTCGATCGTGCAATGTGCGGTACGTGCGGCTGGTGGGTTTATATCTAAATCGAAATACCGACCCGGGTCGATCTACATCAGGAATGGTAAACGGTATTTTGGGTGGTGTTGGATCAACCTCGGGGCCAATTACCAAAGGGCTGTGCCGTAGTTAGATGCAGCATCGAGAATATTGGGTAAAACAGTACTGAGCGCATTTATTGTTTGCTGGGAGTAGCTCTGATCAAGAGCTTCAAATAGGCTTGGTAGAGACGCGTCGTTGAAACAACTAAGAGAAGCATTTTTATTCATTATCTTTCAATGTATTCGCTGATCGATTCGATTAAGCCAATCATGGGTTCATTATATGCAAAATTCCATATTGCAAACAGTCATCTCTCGTGTAAATTCTAATCCAATTTAATAAGTTTTTCTCATAGCACTCATTTAAGTCACTTGTTTTTAAGTTGCTGTTAAAAATTTAAAACGAAACAGCTGCTAAAGTGATTTAATAGTTACGACAAAAACTATTAAAATGCATTACATTTATTTTAGAAGGTGTTAAAAATAGCAAACATATCGTAGAGTTTGTGTATTAAGAGTGCTGCTAAGCATTTAAAAGGTCCTCAATTTAATAAATACGAAGTAACCCTTTCTTTACAAATGACATCAGGAGAAGGTGGATGGAAAACCTCCTGACCAACATCAGGAGAAGGTGGATGGAAAACTCTCAGGGCCTTTTGCTACCACCAACGGTCTGCACCAGGGAGACAGGCTTGACAGAGAGGACCATCCGAGACTCTAAGGTAGAAACTTCGGGGACCATCTTCTATAAGTCACTCCAGATCTTGGCATATGCTGATGAAATAGACATCATTGGTTTGAGCCTTTCCTATTTCGCAGAAGCTTACCAAAGGATCGATCATGCGTCACTGAACCTTGGGCCTGAACGAGGCCACCAAACAGTTCGTGGCACCACTAGCGGCCCTGCTAACAAACACTGATTCATGCAGGGGTGATGTACAGATAGATCATCACACCTTCGAAGTCGTCCAAAACTTCAGATATCTGGGGTCAAAAGTCAGCACTGATAACAACATATCTCCACTCTGTATATAACCTTTATAGTCCCAGTACTCACATACGCCTCTGAGACATGGACTCTATCCAAACCTGAGGAAACTCTCTTAGCCGCGTTCGAGATTAAGATGTTCAGAAGGAGGAGCCGTTACAACGACGAGCTATGCGAGCTGTACAGACCACCATAGTGCAGCGAACTAGGATCGTCAGGCTCCGGTGGGCTCATCATGTCATGAGAATTGCACTGGACGACTCAGCTTTCTTTCTCAAATAATATTCGAATTCGAATACCATTTTTTTCGAAAAAATAAATTTAAAATTGCGCAATACTGACTCATCTTCACAAATCAATCCTTTGTTCACAATATTTTTTTTTCTAAAAATTAAAAAGATGTCAAAACAGTTGCTGAGGATTGACACGACAATTTTATTCAACATAAGATAAGCTTAAAGTTTCAACGGACAACTTGAACAAATTTTGTTGCTGGTACTGCCAAAGGTCTGCCAAAACCCCCTTTCGCGCTCCAAAAGCCATTCTTCCTGTGGCTGCCCACCTGCTGCTGCCTCTACTGGCCACTGGTCCAGCAAACACGTTCGTCTTAATTCGTTGTGACATTTCGCTCTGTAGTCACAACGCTTTTCACTCGAAATTGTTAATTCATCACAAAACCCCAACGACCTGCTCCTTCGGTGGTAATGGCATTCGTCTGGTCGCTCGTTTAGCAATATGGTTGACCTGTGGCTCCTGCATCCGTATCAGATCCACACAGCGAGAGTGAGAGAGAAAGAAAGTGAGCGAGAGAGAGAGAGCGCGAGCATCATAGGGAAAAAACTACACTGAAAAAGGGAACGGGGTGAGCGTGAACGAACGATGAAGCGCTTCCCTTTAGGGACGGCTGGAATCCCTCCGGTTCGACAGATATTTAGCGCAGAACCGCGCACCACACCAACCGGATCGGCACAATGCATCACGCTGAGCATGAAATGAGGACGCGCGTAAGCCCATGCGCAGCAAAACACGGCCACCGCCAAACGGCCAGGCAACAACAGCAGCAATAGCAAAAATTAAACAAATAAACAACAGCGAAACATTTCATTACGGTACGCGGGCCACAGGAACAAAAACAACGGAAAAGAAAACAACAACAACAACAGCACCGACCGATCTCTTAAACGCCCCGGCCGCCCCGAACCAGACCCAGGGCTGTCGGGATAAAATAAGAGCGAAAATGAGTCCACCGCAAAAGGGAGGACTTCGCCTACAAACGGGCGAACCCAGAGAGATCGAGATCAGTGTTGAGATGTTTCCTTGTTTTCTTTTTTCTTTTTGGAAGTTGGCATACACAAGTCACCTCCACTGCTCCACATGCGTCCCCCCCGCAACCCACAACACTTGTGCGTTTCTGCGAGCCGTCTGATACGGTGCGGAATACGGAAGGAATGAAATTCACCGAAAAAACCAACATGAACCATTCCCGGTTCCGTGCGTTTCCACCGATGTTTTCTCGACCGGTGGGAGAAGAGGGGAAGGGAAGGGTGAATAACGAATGCCGAAGAAGTCCATCGAAATAAATGTATCAAAAGAATTCTTCGTCATAAAATGTCATCATTCAACTTTCGGCAAGCGACCCGGCGAAATGTTTGTGACGAGGGGGGAGAGGGGGGGAGGGGGCTTTGGTACGGCATTGGGAACCGGGATGGATGGACCAGAGGGGAGTGGGTTGCCACGTAACTTCATTTGGAAGTGCCATGTTGTTTGCTGTTTTGCTGCTATTTTGCTCCAGTGTTCCTCGCTTATCGAGGCATTGAAGTTCTTCGTACTAGCTGTACGGTTGGGGCTTAAAAATTCTACCTTGTAGAGTGCATTCCGTCGGCAGGTTTTCTGGATCGGATGGAGAATCGGAGACGGCCCCCGTCACACCCTCTCCCCCTTTCCCCCTTCCCCTCATCACATACACACGCACGTACGGTCGGTATGCGGTTCGGTTATGATGAGTTTATATACCCAGGGCTAATGAGGGAAAAATGATGGACACAAAATCGCACGCCAGTTCCCCTTTTGAGGACCGTGGACAACGGGGAAAATGGAATAAAAATAATTAACAACAATAGTAGCAGCAGCAGCAGCAGCAGTCGTGCACGGTCGGCTCGGAATCGTCACAGCAACAGGAGCACCAGTTTTAGACAGCAAACATCAGCCAACGGACAAACACAAAAAAGATCAGTCCACCGTCGGCGAGGATCGGATTGAAGCCGGCCCCGGGGGAGGGGTGGGAAGCGCAGGCAACGGTCGGGGGATCAAATCTTATGCTCGCTACAAAACCACAAAACCAGTGACGATGACCAATGAATGCAGCGACAAACGCATTCTGCGTGTTCCACCCTGTATCTGCACAACTGGCCGCACCTTGTATATGGCCGTGCTGGTAGAGCACTCTCGCTGGTGGCTCGATGATGTCGCTACTCCCTTACCCTAGGGAGAATATTTCTTTTTGGCAAATGGGACGACGAAATTAAGAACTCGCATACATACGTCAGCAAAACGGATGCGGTGGTATGTTGTTCTGCTTTTTTCCCCGAAACTCTTACCCGAGTCGAATGGTTGGTTGCTGCTGTAGTTTTTTTTTCTTTCAGAAGCTATCCATGATGGACGCGGACGATGATGATGGATCGTAATGTAATGGCGGCTTCGGCTATACAGGGCTGTATATGGGTATGGTTGCGAAATTACGGTTTGATGTACTGGAAATGATCTAAATATAAGAGATTTGCATCTCTATTGCTGTATTTTCATTACCAAATAGTTTCATATTATACATACTAGTCTTATTTAAAAGATTTTTAATACAATATTCTTGCTCTTCATCGGGCTTATCATCAAGATAAACTATATGTACGGTTAACTACTATCTCCTACAACTATGACTAGAATAGTTAAAGAATTGTGGAAGAAGATGCGGAGAATTCGATCTCAAAGGGAATAAGTTGACGACCATGAGACAACTACAGTTGATTCAAATGTTGCAATATCGCCCTCTGGGTAAAGACCATCATCTGCTGATGAAGTAATCTTAATGATGTCATCATTCTGCACTTTGGGCCTAGGATTCACGTGAAATCGGGGGAAATGATTCTGACACTTTGGAAAACCACGATAATGTGAGATATCCTGGACAACTCGAACCTTGATATTCTAATCGAGACCGTGCCGACTGATAGAGTGGACTTTGTATCCTCCACTAACAAATTCTGAAATATCTAACCGTTGTTATGAAGGATCTCTGGACTCTTCTACTTGGGCTCTACATCTTCGAGCTGCGACAGGTCACATTAGCCAACTATCGTTTATTGCCGAGAGTTCATTGTAGTTTAAGCAAGATATTCAAGCATTCGAGGATTTGATATTCGATCCTGCCATGTCTACCAAGACCTGTGCCACTACTGGCTCGTCCAACGAATTGCTCTTCTGGTATCTGGTCTATTCGAAAATGTTCGCTGACAAAATAATCAAATTTTTGAATCGATAACACCTGCCGGAAGATACAGTTTTTTTTCCAAATATATCACTTAAAGAATCATGAGACCTTTCAATTAGAGCCGAACTAATCTCCTGGCTAGGGATCACTCTGAATTGTGGCCAGAATCGTTTTTGACTAAAAAAACTTAAATAAAGGATCAGTTCTTATGACTGCCCGAAGGACTACCTGATATCCAAGGACGCAAATAAGCATCAAAATCTCGAGAATTAAAAAAAATGGTTTTTAATACAGACGCCTTTCAAGGATCGATTTCTTGAAGGCCTATATTTTAATGTCTGCGTAGTAACGTGCTCTGTAACGTTTTCTGATGTACTGTCAGCAAGCAGTTAGATGACGAGCTACAATTTAGACAACTTTATAGCACCGTAGATAGGATTAACGATATTAAGACACCTCTTCCCATCCATAAACTCTACACTTTAGTGCCCGAATGCGACCTCAACCACATGCTCTCGCGCACATTTTGCCATTTGCATGGGCAACTCTCATAAACTCATAATTATTCACTCGAAAAGCAGCGAAACACGCACGTGGATTAAAAGGCTTTGCACTCACTTCCCGCAGCCGGACTTGCCAATGCCCAACACCGATGCCGATTAACCGACAATTGATGCGCTCCACCTGTGAACCGTGACGAATAACGGCTTCTTCTTGGAGGTTTCGAGTAGAACCGCTTCACGCAGAACCTCTGAACGAGAGCGAACGAGAACGTAGCAAATTGCGGGCATGCAAAAGTGTGCCCGCACATTTGGGAAGCCATTTTGTTTGGCCCCGAGTCGTTTTGCAGGTCGAAATATATGTACAATGATTGATCATGTTACACCGGTGAACTTCTCACATTAAAGTTTTGTGTTTTTTTGTGTTTTCGGGGTGAAGAGTTTTCGATAATGTTGGAATGTTGTCTAATGTGATCGGGGATCGATTTTCCTATAAATCACTCACTTACGTTAGCCGATTATTAAGCGTAATTATTCGTGCGCACATTACTCAACCGCATGATCAATACGTCTTCAAGCAGGCCCCTCGAACCGAAAACCATATCATCAGCATGATGCGTTGGAATGCAGCAAAACCGATATGCAAATCTTGTGGCTGTTTGCTGGCGGCCCCCGGTTGGTCCCGGTTGGGAATGATGAATGAGGGAAATCGGCGTTTAGTGGCGCTGGGTCGCTCGGCGATCGCACAAATCGTCAGGTGTTCTATGGACCGAACGGTGGACCTCTCGCCCGCAGGGGACACGACGATGGCCGATCCTATTTCCTTCGCCGTCGAGCTGCAGCGAGAAGAAAATGGCCACCGCAGTCCGAACCATTCGTAAGCTTGTAATTACAGCCGATCAGCGGTTTGGCGCGCTAGGGCAGTTCAAGTGCACATCAAGCGACAAGCTTGCACTCGCAATAAAGTGTATCATTATTATTATATTAAAATATGCTCCCGGGCTCACACACACACACACACACGTACATGGAGCACATCAGAACCAGCCCCTTTTTGCGTTGGATCGCTTTTCCCGGTGTAACGATCGTTGCATTCTATAGCGAAAAAAAAACAATCCCGAGGGTTTTGTGTTCTTTTCTTTGGCTTCTGCCTGCACCACCACATTACGCTCGGTTGGTTGACATTGTGCGGTGCATATTGGGCGGAGCATAACACAACATACAACCGTCAAACTCCTAAAGTACACAAGAATTTGCACCACCGGACGATGAGTGATTGCACATTCGGGCAGCGAATAAAAAATGGCATCCCTTATGGCACATCATACGGCCACCGGAAAAATCGGCCACCGCAATGTGGTTACGCCGCAAAAAAAGCCTGCGATCTCGATCTCTCCGAAAGTCACCGCACAAAACAACAACAGCGAAAAAAGACAGCTCACCACCAAACAAACCAATCGCTGTTCGGCAAAGCGAAAAGCAGCAGAACAATGCAACCACCATCAGACTGTGGGCCTCAAAAACCACACCTGGCAACTACGCTGCTACTGCTTTCATTTCGGTTTTTTGTGTCCGTCCATTCTCGATCGCGAAATGCCTTCGCCGAACCGTCCGAAAATGCATCACACAAAGACACACCTTGCATCGCAATTGCAATTTGCGCGCGAGAGCGAGCCAAGGGTTGTGGTGTTTTTGTTCCACCCGATAGCGACTCTCATCCAGTTACTCATCCAACACAACATGCAAAGCACGCATACAGATGCACTTCCCGTCCCCTCACCTTCCCATCCCTGCGCGCCTTCCCCATTGGCACTAATTATGCTTTCAATTAAAGCCCGATCAGGCGGCCCGAACCGTTCGGATAATTGCAGAAAGGCTTGCTTTCTCGCTTTCCCGCACACGCCCGTCCGGTGGATGGATGTGATAAGGCTCGATCGTTGCATTATGCTGCTGCTGCTGCTGCTGCTAGTTTTCACTACACATCTCACGCGCCTCCCCGATTATGTTGGGAAGGGGGTGGGGAATCCGCAAACCCCTATTGTTGTGTGTTTGGGAGGCCGAGCCGAGAATCATGGCCACCAGATATGGCTTACATTTGTCCCATTCTTCCATCTTTTTCCCAACGCACGCACACACACACAAAGTCGCAACGAGTAATTATATTGCACCGTTCGTTCATCGAGGGCCGGGTTTTTGCAAATTTTCTCTTTGACACCGTATAAAAATGGAAAACTCATTGCAATTTCTTCGGTTCGCGTGTGTGTTGGTGTGTGTAACGTGACCATCGCACGCACCTACAGTATCGGACAAAATAAGTGCAAGCCACAAAATAAAACCATAACCAATAAGTAGTAACGATTCCATGCATAAAGTTGATGTATTGTTAGTTAGTTCACAAAGTATTGTTGTATAAACTGTATCCAGTCTATGATCCTTGTCCTTCAAGAGTTGATGTTGCTCATATGGCCTCACCTACCAAGAGTTCTCGTCATCCAAGAGACCTCCTCGTCGTAAGTGCTTCGCCGGATATCGTCGTTTCAATCAATAGGAGAACACGTCTTCCAAGAAGCCTCACCGACCATATCTACCTTTGTCACAAAGATCTTGGGACTCTATCTACCTAGCAGCCTCAACGACCCTGGGGCCGTATCTTACAAAAGACCTTGTCATCCAAGGGGTCATCTCAACCGTAGGGGTTGTCTACTTTGTCTACCAAGAGACTTCTACCTCCAAAAGACCTCTTAATTTCAGGAACTACAACTATCAAGAGACCACGTCGTCCAAGTAGCCTCAACGACTACGTGATCGAATCTATTAAGAGACCTTGGTGACGCACTGCACATAGAGCTTCGTCTGCCAAAAGATCTCTTTGTCCCAGAAAACTCTTTTTCCAACCATGAGGCTTTATCTACCAAGGAGTCCCAACGATCATGAGGTCGTTTCTACTTAGAAACCTCATCGTCCAAGGGATCACACCAAGCCTTTTCTATTAAAGGACAAGCGGATCCAAGCGGTCTCATCGACCATAAGGCTTTGTGAATCAAGTAGTTTTAACGACCGTGGCTTATCTACTAACAAACTTTACCGTCCAAGGGGTAACACCGAGCACGGGGAATATCTACTTTATCTACCAAGGGAAGTCTTTATCCAAGAGACCTCTTCATCCAAGGCAGGTCGACTAGCTTCACTTATCTCCATATCTACCAAGAAAACTCATTGTCCCAAAGACCCCTAACCTAACAGGTCTCACCGACCATGAAAGTATGCCAGCTAGCCTCAACAATCATCTACCGAGGATCGCATCTACCAAGCCATCGCCGACAAAACGGGCATCGAGACCAGGGGGACCTAGTCTATTAAGAGAACTCTTCGTCCGAGTTAAGTCCTAATCTAAGGCACTTCGTCTACAAAATGACTATATCGTATAGGGAGCTTTACCTGCCATATCTACCTACTCCCTTGAACTCTTTGTCCAAGGAGCCGCTTCGATTTCCAAGAGAACACGTCGTTCAATTAGCCTCACCGATAATGAAGAAGCGGCTTCTATGATACGTCTTCACCATCACAATTTGAGGCATTGTCTGCCAGAAGAACTGTTTGTCAAAGAAATCTCTTCGTCCAAAGGAGTTTGCTTACCAATAGTTCACGTCGTCTAAGAAGTCTCTTCATCCAAGGGACTTTGTCTTGTAAGGAATCCTGTTGCCTAAAGTCGTAGCATAATATTCAAAATTCTCATGTAGTAACTCCCATTGAGTCCTCTGATATCTTGATGCACTACAGGTCTGCTGTAAAGATTATACTCCCATGAGGGATAAAAAAGGGCCAAGAGTAAGTGATGATTGATATGGGCTTTAATCTCTAAGCTAACCTTTCATCTGGACATCAAGATCTTCTTGTAGGCGAGGTCCTTAGGAATGCGGAAACATTTTCCAGAAGCTCCTGGGACGATCCTTATCATTAGGATGACTCTGCTCGGTTTGATCCTTACTGGCAATCAACTCCAAGATAGAAGAAATACTTGCAGTCGTATGAGTTCACGCAGAATTGTTGTACGGTTTTGGAAAAGCTGCAATTATCATGCGACTAAATTGTCTACGTAACACGACTGCATCTATGCATCTGTCCATTGATCCTTTTAATTGAGTTGCTTAAGCAATAACAGGCCATTGCACTCGTTTTGTCAGACACTGTATGTCCTTCGCTCATCCCATCGTACCACATGCATGCAGGTACTGCAAGAAGTTTTGATCGAAACGCTTTATCGAGACAACAAAGCGGACGAACATACTGCGATGGACGAATGACGAACCGACCCATCTGACATGTACACATGTTTCGGTAATGAGAGAAAAGTACCGGCCACATATCGGTATGTATGTGTGTGTGAGTTTAATCTTTCTTTTATGTACCCTTTTTTCGCCAACAATTCTATGCACCACAGGCACTCCACCGATTGGACAGAAACGAATGGAAGCAACATGTCTTTAGCAGCAACAGCAGCAGCAGATAACATTGTATGCAAAACTGACGCCAGCACGAATATGTTTTGTGTGTTTCTCCTTTTTGTGTCACGGTTGAAAACATTTCACACAGCTCCACCATCACACACACACACGCACACCGTGAAAGCTTCGATCAACAGCAAACGGAAGTGCTCACACGTACGATCAACTTTACATAAAACAGCAGCGGTTGGCGGTGGATGATTCGGAGAGGGGTGGGATGACTTCCTTTCACAACATGGCGACATCGGGCGTGTACTTCGGTTGCGGCCGGCCCGGATGCTCCGATGAAACACCATAATTATTGGTGGTGGCATATATTTCCAACGCTTCGTGTTTTGCTGCTGCTGCTTCACCTTAAGTACGCCTCGTTATTATTTTCATTGAAGCCACCGTTCCACGGGATGCGTGTGCACTCACGTGTTGCGGTGGTGTTTTTTTATTCAATTCTTGCTCCCCCCTTTCTTTTTTTTTCATTATGATCGTTTTGTAATTCTTGTACATATATCGAGTGGCCGTTTTCGCGCCGAGCTTTTCCGCCAATGGGCAACGAACGGGTTGGGTTTTGATGTGGGATTGGCCCCCTTTTTTACTGTGCATCGGGGGTAATTGCAACGGGATGCACTTGCCACTTTGAATACATAAATTAATTGCCTCCCTCTCTCTCTCTCTCTGTGCCTCCATGAGTCGTCCATTTTGTAAAAAGTGATACTTTCATCGATCGCAAAGGGCTCCAAACAGTGGTCCAAAAGTCTCGTTAGATCGCCATAAAGACAGCTTTGGAAGCGGCCGTTCAGCGCACGCCAAAACTAAACCATTCCAACCATACAGTTAAACCCCATTCAGGTGATAATGAGCCCTGGTGGTGGTGCTGTTGCTGCTGCTAAGCCCTACGGCCGGGCACAATCGTCTCAGCCTAATCACACACCATTTAAAGTATTCCGTCAACAACAACTCATCGCGCGCTGAACAAGACGCGCTCGGTTTAGCATACAACACGCTCGCCATCACCACTGCCGCCGCCGCCACCAATCAGCTTAACAACCAGCTCCAGTGAAGGTAAACATCCAAACACCCAAACACAAAAGGCAAAAGTGTGAAATTTCACAACTTCAACCCTTCGCTAGTCCGGTCCGATGCTGCGAGACTATGCGTGTTGCGACGACCGCACCGCGTAATGGTCGATTAAAATTCCGACCAGGTCATTAAACGATTATCCCTAATACCTTAAATAAGTCATTCTTAATTTTTATGTTGTGACCGTGTCGTTCACTCTCTCTCTCACCCACCGTCTTGACTTATATTTTATTCATTGGGGAAGAATTCTTTAAGCAAGTCGCATACCTTGTGGATGGTTTCTACTGAGCCTGTTCAAGAATTCTGTTAATTCTAACACCATTTTTGGGGCATTAATCGAGCACCACTGTTTATGTGAATTTATTTGGCAATCGAATGAGCTGGTTGTTGTTATCACATTAAGGGTTTTAGAGCTAGGTTTGTTTTGCCTATTTTAAGCTTGATATTATGCCTGCTCTTATTTAGATTGGCTTCATTTAGCTCACTCTTTCTTCTTTTCATTTCAACTTTTGCTTAGCTTTCCTAAATCTTGTTTTATGGGTTTGATTTCACTTATTTGTTTAATTGTTTTATCACTTTAAACACAGTTTTGCACTTTACATTTCTCTTACTATATCTTCTCCTTCACATTTTAAGTTGTATTTGTGTTTTATCTAATTTTCTTATATTTGTTTCTTCTCTTTTATCTCACCATTAAATGAATGTCAACTTATGTTCACGTAAATAATAGCTTAAAATGCTAAATTATTTATGTTACACCACTCTTTGCACGATAACTTGATCGTTTAGGATTTATTTAGGTCTGATTGTTTAATTATTGCCTAGTCATATTACCTTCTTTTAAAGCATCATATGAGCACAAGGCTTCCAGGTTATTTTAAGCTTATTACAATGAATAATTTTTAGACTTGGCTAATTAAGTTTATTTTTTTAAAAACATCTTATTTCGTTTATGAACCGTTTAAATAAACTTTCTTTTATTATATAACATTTGGTTAGGCTTTTATGCTTATACTTTGGCTTTGATATTGTATCTTACCATCAGATCCATTGTAACTTACTAAGTTAGGCTTCCTTAGAACTTTAGAATAATTATTTTCATCTTATAACTCTTTTTTACGCTTCAAATAATGTTGTTTGTGCTCATTAGTTTTTACTTATTCACTGTTCGGTATAACTGCTATTCCTCTTTTTTATAATTTATATTTATTTATATTTAAGTTTCGTTCATCATTTCATATTTTGATATGCTTTTATGCATTTGTAATACTTAAATCAATCTCTTTTGAACATAAATAATATATTCTTTCACAATTTTCGTAACAAAAGGAATCAGAATTTCATAAAATAGCCCCTTAAACCTTCAAGAGGTTCATTTTGTATCAAAGGTCTACATCCGCTCTGAGGCCACGCTACGCCATTTTGTAATACTCGACGATGAAACACGACAAGTGTCGATATTAACGGGAGATGCAGCGCACAAAAAAAACTCCTCATCAACCCCACACACACACACGCTTGTCTTCTTCCCGCGTTGTTCTTCCCACAAACCATTTGCAAATTGCCCACACGAAGAAAATGGCGTTCGATCCCGGGACACGGCGCTCCTGATCTCCGGGACTACTTTTAGGGTGGTCCAAGAGCGAGAGAGAGCGAGAAAGGTTCCGGTGGTTGTGGTTAGAGAAGCTGTGCGAAATTGTGTTATGATCAGTCAAACAATCGGAAGGTATGCAAATTAATTTTCCATTTTATGTCCCCTCTTATTTGCCATCCGTGGTCATGGCCTCTCCACCACCAAGATACAGGGGGAGGAACACGGTAATGGAGACTTTGAACCACCTAGACGAGGAACCTCACACGGTCTGCAAGAATTATTCAAATCATGATCCCGCACTCTGCACCAACTTTGTCCGGCTTGCTGGCTTACAGATTACGTAGAGCGAACGATGCGACAAGATAATCAGGTAATATCCACGCGTAAAACAGGACACCTCATCATCATCATCATCGGCATCTGCGCAGCTGGTTGGTTGGGCCGGTTGAGGGTGCGATCGAATTCAAACAACTTACTCGCACACGCACACACACACCTTGCTGGATCGAGCGTGCGCTCGTGTGTGGGAAAGGTTGTTGGAATGCGATCCTCCCTGCTCGCATGGTGCACGATCGGATCAACGGGTATAACCGCATCTCGGCCGATCGGCGCAAAAAAAAAAAACAAACCCGGTCCATTACCACCCATCGGGCTGGCTGGCTCGAGCAAACGTGGTCAAATGGCCAAATGGGCGATCAGAATCCGGTTGCAAAAACCCATGCAGTTCCGTTGCGCCCGTCATACGATTGGTGCGCTGGAACGACAAGTGTTGGAAAGACGATTGCATTATCATTCGCCTGCATCTCCTGGATTGTGAATGTGTTTTTCGCCCGTGTGGATACGACACGCCACTCTCGCCATCTCGGTCCCTCGGTCCCTGCCCCGGTTCGTCGTCCGGAGCGAGCAGAAGTCGATAATTGAGTCATAAAAATTAAAATATTACCAAAGAATGTGTAGCTTCTGCGTGCGAGCAAGTGCCGAACGGTCCGGTCGGTATGCAACGCGTGTGGGACAGGTGGGACTTTGCAAATGGATGACAATAATTGTTAGTTAGGAGTAATGGAAGTTGGATTTTAATTTAGTTGGAGAGTACGAGACGAGCATTAAAAACGGTGAAAAATTACACACTCACTACTAAGCTTAGTTAAACAAAAAGTAAGTAATTCTAAACCTTTATGTAAAAATTAATAAACTTCCCCATAGCAAAGAACAACGAATAAAATAAAGCAATAAAACTGGTCATGGGACCATTTCGAAAAGGGAAAACTTGTCTACTCACTCAGCTAATTATCTTCTTCCAATCATCCTTTCCGGAAGTGCGCTTCAACACACATTGTCTTAGCGTTTTACGATATTTCCTTCAGGTTTCGTCACCTCAACACCTTTTGCATAACACACGCCTTGTTGGTCCGTATTGCCCGTGTCTTCCTGCTCCTCAATTTTGTCTATTCCGATAGAAACGATAGGCAAATAGTGCAAGTCGCGCTTAGTTTTCCAACCCGTGTTCGTCTAGACCCTCCCGATGCCATCTTCAGCTGTCGATGTCTTCATGCAACACGACCGATGCACACGCTACCCAGCTGTCGGATGTTGTTTGCTGCCCGACGCACACTACAAGATTGCCCTCCCGGCACAAACTAATCGACACGGCTTCGACAGCTGGCAGGACTGTCCTGGTGAACGGGCTGCGGCTTCTAATTCAATTTACACCCAATTCTGGTTGCCAACTAACGATGCAGTAAATGACGCAGATGATGACGCGCTCTTTCTGTTTTTTTTTTTTGGAATCGGGAAAACACATCGCTCGGGTAAGGAAGTGTTTACGGTCCTGGGAACATGGGGAAGTGACTTTGTTCGAACCATTAGTGCATAATAATTTCACTGTCAAAACACAGGGGGAACGGGACAGAGATGTTTGATAAGATGGGTAGCGGTGTTGGGGAGTTTGAGCTAGTTTGGTTTTATGGTTTTCTTGTTTGAAGGGTGTCGTAAATTTAATATGCGATAACACATCACGGATGTCTATAAAACTGTTCACTCACATCTTGTAGGATATGAAACAATTCAATAACAATAAATGTATTTTTCCATATGTTTTATAGCCAAGCAAAAATGTTGGGACCTGCTTGGGAAGTTACCAAGAGAAAAGGTAACAATTTTAATCAAAATATAAAACACTTAAAAATGTAAAAAAAGATGATCTCACCCAGTTACAAATGGTAGCAAAATAAACTAATGTTAAAAAAACATAAGAAATGAAACTTTACAATGCTTCATTACATAGACTCTATTTCTTAATCCATCACGAATTGCACAAGAATTTCATGACCCTTTGACGATAAAAGCTCTCTATTGCTCCCTGGTGAGATCTGTTCTTGAATACGCTAGTAAAGTTCTGCTGAAATATGGTCGGCGCGTACAGAAACAATCCAACACAAACTCACTCGATTTGCAATAAGGCTACTCCCTTGCAGGGACGGAGGCACTCGTCCATCGTATGAAGCTAGGTTTATTGTTAGGCATCCAACCATTATCTGTTCGTCGAAGAATTGCTCAATGTCTTTTTGTAGCCGGCCTTCTTGACAACTAGATCGACGCTCCTAATGTTTTGAAGTTGTTAACAGTTTTGGCACCAGCAAGAACCCTTAGACCACGACAACTACTACATGTTTGCGTCATCGAACAAACTTTGGTCAAAGTGATCCTGTTAATGTTATGTGTGTGGCATTTAATGATGTGTCTAAACTGTTCGATTTTAATGTTTCCAAGTCAGTGTTTCGTGAGCGTCTGCGTATTTTTAGAAACTAAGATAACTTCAAGAAATTCATGTGGATGGATGTCCGATAAATAACGAAAATAAATTAAATTAAATTAAATTAAATTAAAATAAATTAAACAATTACAAAGGTTAGAGATGCCTATATAAACGCCTATACAGAAAAAAGTAGTAGTAAAATAAATGATACAAGAGCATGATGAAGAAAGAAAAACAGAAAAAATAAAAAAAAGAAGGAGAGAACGAAAGAAGAAGAAGAAGAAGTAGAAAATTGAAGAAGAAGAAGAAGAAATAAAGAACGAAAGAAAGAAAGAAAGAAAACAGGAAAGAAAGACAGAAATAAAGAAAGAAAAATATATAAATTAGATAAAATGACTTTCATTCCAAGAAACTAGTGTTGAGCAAAATGAAGCAAACACCGGAGTCGGATCGATCCGACTCCAGGAGTTGCCGGATGAACTCCGGATCGACTCCGGATCGACTCCGGATCGAAGTCTGGATTGGACTCTGGATCGGACTCCGGATTGAATCCAAGACGGATGTTTGCAGTGTGTTGACCGGGGGTGGGTAGTGTTGACACGTCAACCGTATTCGATCGGAGTACTCCGGATTCAATCGGAGTGGTGAGGGGAGGGAGGGAGGTGATGGGAAGAACATTGTCCTTTTTAAAACATGCGCAACACGTCAACCGTTTTCGATCGGAGTACTCCGGAGCTCCGGAGTCGAATCCGGAATTTTATCGGATTCGGAGTTGGTTTTCAACATGTGGATTCGGAGTGGATTCGTGAATCCACTCCGGAGTTCCCATCACTACAAGAAACCATCAAAGTTTTATACTAGCAATCATTAAAAAAATTTAATATTTAATTTTTTTAAATAAATCCAGATAATATCTTGTAACATACAATTCAAGTAAGCACATCACGAACTCTTTCCTCCAAGAATCGTTAAAAAATGAATAACAAGAATCGTAGAATAAGTACAGTAAAGTACAATGAAATACACATCATGACCAAATTTTCTGGTAAAAATAAAAAAAACATATTTCAGATATTAAACAAATAAACTCAAACAATCAAATTGAATTTGAAGTACATGAAAAATGCGTTGAAACTAGCAGCCTAAAATTAAGATATATTTTCCCTCTAACTGTACACATCACAAATCTTAAAAGGTCGGAAGAAATAATTTCGCATAAAAAGTATTTATTTGTTCATAAATCTCATTAATCAACCCTCTCTTCTGTCTCATGAAAAACTTAAAAATGACAGCTAAGCAAACTGCAAATTAAATTATCTGCCACCCCTTTCTAGCGCTAATTTATGCCAACTAAAGTGAACTCCGGTTCGGGTACGATTGATTTCATCATAAATCTCCACCGTCAACCGCGCTTCTACGCTTTCTGTTCTGCTCCAAATCGTTCCATCCTAGTCGTTGCTGGATGATTCAATTCCGGCGTAGAAAAACGAGCCAAGACAAACAGACACCACGCTCCGTTTGCAGCAAACAGCCCAGCCCAGTCATCTTTGCATTTGCTTTTAATTGCTTGCGCTGGGGCTGATTGGGAAATCGAATGGTGCCGCGCACATAAATATTCAGCCGTTTTTATGCACT